>JAFEMH010003661.1:0-160000 GCA_022495995.1 Adenophora triphylla var. japonica
GAATTAACAACAGTAATAAATACTTTCTCCGTCCCATAATAAGTGTCGCAATTGACTAATCAAACTTTCAAAGGAATGTGTCTTATTTGTACATTGCTTAACCATGGTAGAATTGCATTAAGACTATTTCCTTAATTCGAAACGTGACACCCATTATGCAGAGGGAGTATTTTTTTAATATGGATATAATACCAACTCTTATCACAACATTTGTTAACTGCATTACACAACAATTAAGCATTCCAGAGTTCAAAACTAGTCAAAATTAAGCTATAAATGGAAAGAAAAAAAAAAACAACAACAACAACAACAAAATCTCACCTTTTCCTCGGTAGCTTTAAGCTTTACAATTCTAGACTTGTGAGTGGAATTCTTGAAAAAGACAACCTTTGTAGCAGAACAACTTCCACCAATGCGCCCTGGAAATTATCAGCAATTCGCCAAACCCCAAATCAATTACCGCCAACATTAAGCAGCAGAAAACCCAAACCTTAAGCATACACACACGCACACACAGAGAAAGAGAGAGAGAGAGAGAGAGAGAGAGAGAGAGAGAGAGAGAGTGGAATTACACCTGAAGGGATGGTGATGGGCTTAAAGGAAGTGAGGGGAGTTGAGCTGAGAGACATTGACATTGTTGAAAGAGATTACAAAATGCAATTCGAAATGGGTATTGTTCAAAAACAGAAATTTTGGAAGAAAATATAGTAGATTGGTGTGTGGTTCTTGATCTTGAAGATGGACTAGATAAGTGTGAGATACGTATTTCTTTCTTTCTCTCTCTCTCACACTAGAGAGAGATATTTCCTCTTTTTTATAACCTTATCCTAAACTAGTTTAGTGATCAATGTTTGACACCTAATTAAATTACTATTTCTCCACTCATTCTCTCTCCTATTTTCAAATTACACTCACAACATTTTTTCTTCCCACCCATTTTATTAAATGAGTAAAAATTGAAAGGGACGGAGGAGTATATATATATATATATATATAGAGAGAGAAAAACATTTAGATCTAGATCGAAAAGTGAGGGGGTCGAAAAGGAAGGGAGAGAGGTAAAGAGAAGGGGAAGTTAAAAGTGATAGGGAGAGTTAATGAAATGCGTTATTTAAGGGTTAGGTTGGGGAAGGAGGGGTAGTTTAGGGTTTACATTATTTCATAACATTAATTAGGGGCTTTAAGGAAATTAATTATGCCACGTGAACCAGAGGGCAATAGATAGATTTGTCTGTCTTCATGAAGAATCGGGTTAGTTTTAAGGGGTATATGAGAAATTAGAAAATATCGAGAGAGAGATATTTAAATACTAACGAAAAATACAAGAGAACGAAAAATTCCAATCCCGCTCAGTTTCTTGTGTATACACGAGATGCTCACTCATCCCGTGTGAATCTACACGAGATATCTCGTGTGAGTTCACACGAGATATCTCGTGGAGTTCACGAGCGTGTCCCGTGTGTACTCACACGAGACACATCTCGTGTGAACTCATAGAGTCATCTCGTGTGAACTCACACGAGAGTGTCATGTGAGTTCACACGAGACATATCAGGAGGACAACTTACAATGTCGTCTCTTTCCATGCTCAACATCTCCAAAAATATGTCAATTTCTAACTCTACATATCCGATCTAGAAACTAGATCTAGAAAAAAAAAATGGAAGATCAAGAATATAGTAGTGGGTGAGTGGTGGACTATATATACTTGGAACAATCTTTTCTATCTCCGTATCCAACAATCAAGCTTCAATGGATATGGTGGATTTTTCACAGGGCTATTCAACTACCACCCATTTTGAGGTACACTTTTAATTTAATTTTTCTTAATAACCAAACATTCTTGGTTTACTCAAGTAATAGGAATACAATTTTCTTGAGTGCATGATTTAGGGCAATGGGGTGGTGGGTCTTGGTGAGGATGATGAACATATAAAACAATTTCTTTAACTAAATCTTCTTAGATCTAGATGGTGGTGGGTTGGGCAAGGTGGAAAGACGATAGGGTGGAGAGCGGAAGTTGGAGAGAAGTTTGATGCGTTGGAATTTAGGGTTAGGGTGGGGAAGGGGTGGGGAAGGGAGGTAGTTAAGGGTTTACATTTTTTCATAACATTAATTAGGGGCTCAGGAAAAAAATTAATTATGCCACGTGAACCAGAGGGCAAATAGATAGATTTGTCTGTCTTCATGAAGAATCGGGTTAGTTTAGGAGGGGTGTATTTACAGGGAAATTAGAAAAATACCATAGAGAGAGAGAGAGATAGAGAGAGAGAGAATTCCCGGGAAAGTCACTCGACCCTTCATTCATATCCCTTATACAAATTCGCATCTGCAAAATTGAAGCAAGAAAATATGGAGAGCGCCATCCTATCGCTGTCCCGCTTTGCTCCTCTCTGATCACTGTAAGTTCATCTCGGTCTCTTTCTTTTTAGCTTTACATTACCTTTAATTATGTTCATTTGCAATTCAATGATCATCTAGGGTTTTATGACTGATTTACGTTTTGTCACGTCGATTTCGATAATTTCGCTAGCAGATAAAAATGTATCTGGATTGGGTAATCGATCTCAGAGCTTAATGTATGGGGGAATCCATATTTCTCAATCAATTTATGAGAAGAAGTGATTTGAAACCTCAAAACAGAAGCCGCCTTGTTGTCACTTCATTAAGGTTAGCAACAATTTTCTCTTAATTCATTATAGAAAAATATAAATTTTTTATACATTTTTTGATTTGGGTTTCATCTGGGTAGTGAATGTTTGTGTATTTCATCTTAGGCAGTTAGAGTAAGAAGGTGCAGAAAACCACAACTAGGGCTACTGGGTCATCCCCGAACGGGATTACAGAATACCAATTGTCCTACTTTGGTTTGTATTTGATGCATTTATATACGATTTTTAACAAGTGCAGATTTGTGAATGAACAAATCCATAACGTAAACAAACTTGAAATAATTCAAATTTTGTTTGAGACTAACGTTTATCTTTAGTGTGGCACTCGCACCGCCTGAATGAGAGTCCATAACTGACTTTGAGAGTAATATGAGAAAGTTGACTTTAACGACTTTCAGTAGCATATACACATAGGAGCTTCACAATGAACATATATACTCACTTAGGGATGCATTGTATAAATTATTGTGAATTAAAGGCTATGTTCCTTGATAAAGATTGAAAGTAAAATGAAAAAAATAAATGAAATTTTGGTAAGGAGTAGGTTTTGTTGTGTGGATTAGGATATGCAGATAACCTATTAGCAGCTGCTCCAGTTGGTCTCCTCGGTCTGCTCCTTCTATTCCAGGTAAGCTCCCAGATAACTGGAACTCAAACAGGACTTGGGGCGTGTTTTTATTTCTGCATATGCCGTGCTGACATCTTTATTATTTTTTCTTCAGACAACTCGAGGAGATTTGTTTTTGATAATGAGGCACTGGTTAGCTTCCTGAATCTTTCTCAAACTGTGCAATTCATATTATCGTTGGTTTATCCTGTCACCTTCAGTTCTTGTTCTGGATGTTTTATGATTGCAGGGAAGTAAAAAGTTGGAGAACAACTTGAGGAATCGGGTGAAAATGTTTTCGTGGGTGGAAAGAACTCGCTGGAAGTCAGTAGATTTTGTATGCTCAATTTTTATTTTTTTATTCTTTGGAAAGTTGAATGATAGCAGAGTGGACTAATGTTTTTTCATCAACCAGATACTCTTCTATTGTGTTAAATTGGGGGAACCTCTTGGGTGGCCAAATTTTCCAATTCTGGTCTCACATTTAAAGAGACACAAACGAAGCCCGTAAAGGACAAATTCACTTTTTCCCCCGTAATTTTTGTAAGTTTGAACTTTGTATAGGGATGTCATTTCTCAGTATTGGATTGGCGTGTTCTTGCTTTGAGAGATTGTGACTGATGTTAAAGTTTGCCTTTGGTGGCAAAACAGAATGGTAAGCAACTGTATGATGTTATGGTGGAACGAGCAGGGCCTTCAAAAACTAGCGGCCCCAAGCAGCCATAGTCACTCTTGGAGCTTCAACTGTTCAAGTAAGTAGCCTTCATGGAAACTTGCTGCAAGCCTAAAATGATAGGAGTCTGAGGGTTGAAGTTGAAAGATGGTAGTTTGTTTGTGTAGTGACTATTATTTGTACACTGGAGATTCACAGACAGATCTCTCTCTCTCTCTCTCTCTCTCTCTCTCTCTCTCTCACACACACACACACTCATTTTTGTTTCTCCTTGCAGGTAGAGATTGCTTCTTCCCAACTTAAATAAGATCTATATTAAGTATCAAGGACAAATCAAATCTGGCACATTAATCATACCAAGCACCTCGGATAGCCGGATCAAATAGCTGAACCTGACGCCTTATTTCTAATCAAGAAACTGTGAATGTATCTGTATCAGATTGTCTTTAATGGGTAAACAAATGTTCTCATAGAGTTGTATTGAATCCATGTATATGTGTGCGTGTGTGTGCTCTCGCTCTCATATTTACGCGCTCATTATACTGCAACAAAGATCTCTATGAAAGTTATGGCAAGCTTTTGGATTCCAATTGCCAATTGAGAAAAAAGTAAGGCAACAATTAATGAATAAAAAGAAGAAATCCAGACTCAGAAGCATAAACATCATCAAGATGGTGGAATGGAGCTCATCTGTACAGAGACATATTTCCCATCACTAAAAATACATCTAAGCGTTACAAAGAAAAAAGATTTATACCAACACGTCGAGAAAGGTGTATGTGTGCTATTTTTCACAAACCTGATCCCCAAAATGAATTTCCACCAGCAGCACACAAACTAACCAAAATTTCATTGGTTGTGGGGACCAACAAATTCCTTCATCCACGTCAGCATTCTCATCTTTACTTCGTCCTCTTGTAGCAGGTACACAAGAGAATAGAATCAAGCACCATTGGTCCTGCAATCACTCGCAAAATGGGCCCACTCTAAACGCATATGATCAAATGCCTCCCCCTGCAGAAGAATCAAATACCTCCTTAAATTGACTAAAGGGTAATTAAGGAATTTTGGATCAATCCACTAAGCTGTTATATTCTGAATGAAAAACTTTCCTCTTATTCTTTAGTGCAATGAGCATCAAGTACCGTAAGCTGAAGTGCAATGATGATAACCCACAGTATGCAAATACCGAATTTCTCGGTTTTGCGCACTGCTATTGCTAGCTTTCAGGAGACGTTCATCTTCCTCATAGATCAAATATGGAGCTGTCTACTTTCTTTCTTGATAATAACTTTGGAGGCTCCTTTCAAAACATGGATACTTCCCAACCCTGAACATCTATTTCATCATCAGAAGCACAGGCTCGGAAGTTCAGGTATCACATCATCCAGAGGAATGGATCTAACTTGAAGTTCAATCTCCTCATTAGATTTGAAAGCTAGCTTTGCACTCCGTGTGGCTGAGGTAACTGCGCCATTGTCGAGCCGTCCAACCAACTAACAAACACATTTAATATCAGCAATGAGGGATGAAAAAAAGAAGGAAAAAATACATAAACAAAAAGATATGCTATGAGATGTGCATTCATAGCAACTATAGCATAAGCTTTGGTCAACTGAATTTCTCATTGAGAAAATGGTCATAGCCAGCTACACAACAACAACAACAACAACAAAACCTTAGTGTCCCAAAATAGTTTGGAGTCGCCTAACAATAGCAATCCTTCATACGTCATCATGAAAGAAAGAATGTGCAAAAGAAAAAAATAAGCTAAAAGAAGAATAGGTGGGAATAAAATTTAGAAAATAAAAAGAAAAGAAGGAAAAAAAAAATAGTGATAAATTAAAAGAAATAAAACATATATTTCTTCGTCCCCTCTTATTAGGAATTTTGTAAATGAAATGGCACGGGAATTAAGGAAAATAGGTAAATAAGTTATGTTTAAGCCATTTAGAATAATACAGGAGAGAACGGTTTTAGTGGAGGATAGAACTTATAAATGCGTGTTGCAGGATCTAAAGAATGCAAACCGGGATGAGAGAGAACGAGCCGAGAGAGCTGATTTAGGGTTTTCCATTTTGGCCGTCCCAAACCGGGTGGGACGCCCAAATGGGCAAAACTCAACTCGGCCTGTATCTGAGGGAGAATGACTTTAGCATATGATTAATGTCATTTTAGTCATCTTGAGCTCAAGCGACTTCAAAATCACAAAGCCCCACCCATTTTATTTTGATGAGTAATAGAGGCAGTAGGGGGAAAGGTGAAGCTGAAATAGTGGAATAAACAAGAAATTTGCACGTAAACTATTTCTTTTCTACCACATTATGGATGTACTCCCTCCGTCCCATAAAGATGTTCCGCATTTGTCATTTTTGTCTGTCCAAAAAGATGGTCTCATTTCCAAAATTATCAACCAAGCGGAAGAAGAGGGAGAGAAGAGATGGAGAGCCACACACAAAGGAAAAGGGAGAGTAAATGGGGAAGAAAAATAAGAAAATCTTATTAAGTATTGATGGGAAATGAAAATAAGTTGTTAAAAAGTTTAAATAGTCAAATGGGACAATCATTATGGGATGGAGGAAATATAAACCTTGTAAAGAATAAATAGTGAATAACAAGAAATGTGCACCACATTACTCTCTTCGTCCCATAATAAATATCGCATTTGACTGCAGTCTAACGTTTTTAAGGAATGTACTTTACTTGCATTGTACAGATGGTAGAATTGCACTAAAACACTTTCCTTATTTAGAGAATGCGACATTTATTTTGGGACGGAATCAAAAAAAGGAAATCGCAACATTTAACATTTATTGTGGCAATTGAGACTAATATATGATGTAATTGGAACTTATTAGGCATCTCTAAATTACATATACATTGCTTATTTTAAAGCACATATACAAACATATACTCCCTCCGTCTTCTGCCCATTATATGCTTCACCCTCTAGAGAAATCACGCAAATTAAAAAGGAAAAGTAGCGAAAGAGTGTTTGAAAACAGAAAAGAATATAGAGAATTTGCTGAGGGAATAGCAAATCTCTGAATATTGCGAGTATAAAAGTAAAGTAAATAGGAGAGAGAATGATGTGGAGGGAGAAATAGTAAATTTGAATAGTGTTGTGAGTATAAAAGTGAATAGAGAAAGATGAGTGGGTGAAATAGTAAAGATTATTTAGTGAAAAGGAAGTTTTAGGAAAGGCTAGTCAATCATATGCTTTTGGCAAAAATGGCAAGCTTGAAATGAAGCTTGAAATGGACGAGGAGTATCGTGCTTTTTTACTTTGTCACCATATTAGTGCTGATTCCTTCTCAAGATCTACCGTTAAACATCACTCGAACTAAGAAGAGCTCCATAACCATAATTTGATAACACAATCAACAACTAAACTATACATATTTTCATCTTTCCTGAATCTTTTTAAGAATGCGGGCAAGGGTAAAATATAAGAAGAATATAACTACAATTGCATTTCATGAATGGCCAAATAGTAATCCAATTCTGTCTATACTTCTGATTAATGATATAAATAAACGGTGGTATCTATGAAAGATTGCACGAAAAATGATCATTTGTTTTCTAAAAACATGCGGAAATGTCACCTAACTGCAGCAAAGCATTATACTGGCAACCTACAGATTTCCCTTAAATTACTCTCTTCTAATCAAAGAAGACATCATATTATAAGATTTGGATCGAGCTGTGAAGCTAAATTTCCCAATAAGTACCAATAATGTTTGACTAAATTCATAATTGCAACTGATTCAAACTGCTAATATGATGCTAGATCGCAGGGCACAAAATCCATTAATCAACAATAAAAAAAGGGCTAACCCCGGTGCGCCAAGCGCAGCGCTCGTGAAGCTGGGGGTTCGGGAGAGGGACACCATTTGCCCTCAAGGTAGTCTTCCCCCTTGACAATTGCCAAGCAGGATGTCTCGCAGGGTTCTACCCGCGATACATTAGTATGAAGTAAATCAAAATGTTAAAATTTAAAGTATGCAAATCGGAGAAAATACCTTGTGGAAATGTAATGTTCCCAGGCCGATACAGAAGTAGCAGCCTCAAAAACAGTAACCAGATCATCGCACCTGATTTCCAAAATATATACACCCCTTCACAAATCCTCTGCAGATTCTCAAAAACGAGGTTCAAAGGCCAAAACCCGAAACCCCATTACAGCTGCAAGCAAAGCTAGCCATCCCCAGCATTATTACAACTGCCAACATCCACAAAAATACCCTTTACCCTCACCCTTCATCTTTTCCAACAGCTCCTGAACAGTACCCGATAGGTATCGGGTCGCCTGAACAGCTTCCCCTTAAGGGTATGAACAATGTTCTTGTGGGGCTTATCGGGTAAAGTACCAAGATCCGATAGAGAGTACAGAAATGGGTATTTGAGACCTTCAACGAGATTGGCAAAGACGGGGGTGGGGCTTGTGGGGAATCGTGACAGTTGAAGGGTTGGATATTTGGGTTGTAATTTAGGGTTTGGAAAGTGGGTTTCGGGTTAGGGTTTGTGGAGGTCCGGGACAGATGGGATAGTAAGAAGATTCAGGAAGTGATGAGGGAAGGTAGAGAGAAGGAGAAAAAGGGTTTTGGGGGCGGTTAATTTGATGGATCGGTCTCTTTTCCAGGCATTTGCCATAGAAATTCTTGAGGGGAGGAAGGGTTTTCCTGGGAAAGTTGAAGATTTTTCTGGAAAAATTCAAAGATTGGATCTTGAGTGTGCTTATTTACTGTGCGTCTTGTTGAGGAGAGCCTTGATAGCAAATGTTCCATAAAATGGATTTTATATTTAAGAAAAGATTATTAATTTTTCCATATTTATTCAGCCTTATGATCGATCTCTAAATTTAATTGTTGCGAGACTTTATAGATGGACATATCTGCGTTATATTTCAATCTATCGTAAATTTTTAAACTTTCGATTCAAACCACATTTTATTTTAATAATTGTATTTTTAAATATACTCTTTTATACCATCAAAAGCTTAACTATTTTTCCTTTGTACAAAAATTAAGAAAAATGATTAATGAAAAAAGGATTATGAGAGAGAAGAAATTAATGAATATGAAAAGTGGAATTTACGATTTAAATGTTTGAGTGGAAAAAGTGAGTGAGAGGGATAAGTGAGTTTCACAATTTAAATGTGTGAGAGTGACAAATGGGGTATAAATAATATGATACTAATAAAATTTTGTCATTATTTTAGGAAAGATAAAGTTCATAATGAGACATCATTTTGGGTAAAAGGAGAAGATTTTGATGGGACGAAGGAAGTATATTCACTACTCCATCCATCCCGTTCGAAGTGTTCCAACTTTCCTTTTTGGGTGTCCCATTTAAAATGTTTTAACCCAAAAAAGGAAAGTTTTTTATTATTTTTTTATTTGTGAGACTCACTTGTCATACTCACAATACATATCCACTAACTATTTCCTATCCCACTTTCTCTTTCCTACATCACTTTTCATACTCACAACATTTATTTAACTATACATTTTTTTTCTTTTCTATATCATTTTCCTTAATTTTCATGTATGGCCCATTTTAAGACATTTCGAGAGGACGGAGGGAGTATTTTCCAAGTTTCCTAAAAGCGATGGTCATATCTTAGGAAATAGGGATGACGGCCAAGGAACCGAAAATCGAACCGAACCGGATCGAAAAAGCCCGGAACCGCCATGAACCACCACGAAAATCGAAATCGGGATAACCAGAACCGTTTTGGATAAGGGCCGGTTAAGGTTCACATAAATGGTGAATCGGACCGGAACCGGAATCGGAAATTCCTTGTTTTTCAATAATCTTTAGCTTCTTTATTCTTTATTGATCGGAATCTGGACCGAAACCGCACCGAAACCAGGAACCGTGCCTAACTAGATTGTGGTAACCGGAACCGGATCCGGGGTAAGCAATGGCCGATTAAGGTTCACTTTGCCAAACCGAAACGGCGATTTTGAATCGAAATCGGGCCGAAATCGATTTTGGTCATCTCTAATAGGAAGTGAGTCGGATCTAATGGCCTAGCCTTGTGGGGTTCAAGAGAGGCATAGACTTGAAAAATGAATAGGTGGTTTAAGGAGGAGACAATTTTGGTGGTGGCTAACATGGTGAGGTAGGAGGTGGGTGATAATAATTGGTTTTATTTGATGACGGCGGAGAGAGGCTCATCATCGCAAAACGGGGTGGAGAGAGTTTAGGAATTAGGGTTTATGTCCCTTATTAATTAAAATCTATTACAGTGACATTTCAAGGTGCTTAAAATTGTAATTGGTGTAGTTTGAACATCGACATCTCATTTTAAAAGAGAAATCAAATGCCACTGAGTTGAGCACTGAGCTTTTGACAGAATTAGGATTTATGCGCAAATGGTATGCATAGGAATTTAAGTAGAAAAATCGTTCAATTTTGTTAGGAGAATTGTTATTCACCACTATTAAATTTACCTAAAAAATTAAACATTTAATACTAGATATACCATCGTTATTCCCATTTTACCCTTTTAAATTCCTAAATCTCATAACACTTTCCCATCCTCATCATATTTTCTTTTCCTTCACAACCATAGAATCGACAAAGAAAAAAAACATTATACTCAGAAATTAAATTCAACTCACCTCGAAACCTTAGGTGATGTTTGTGTACTAGCATTGTTTTGAATTCCCACAATTTCTCTCTATTAAATTAACAGAGCCACATCCCCCATAAAAACCTTATTTCGGTGTCCGCCCTCCTCTGCTCCAACATCATCAACTACCTGTTAGGGTTTCGAGGGTCCATGCGCAAATGGAAGATTTGCAAATTAACTCGAAAACCCGTAGCCCTAGGATCCGTTCTAGATGATTAATTAAGAAGAATGATTTAGAATTACTAACCTTGTGTGCTTTTATCGTTGATAAACGCGTTCAACTCAGATTGATGAACTTCGGAATCCTTGATGAACAATCAATGAATCACGAACGAAAGATCTTGAATTGCGAAGATCCTCTATGTGTATCCACGCGATGAACGAACCCTAGAACAATTCTAGGAGGATTGCTAGATCCCTCGATTGAAACTCCTTTCAATCTATGATGTATTATGGAATTGGTGTGGTGATTTTCAATTCACAATTGAAAAACCTCTCAATTTTGTGTTTCTATAAACTCAAAATTCGTGGTTGATCGTTAGGGTAGAAGAGGGATAGTATTTATACGTTATAAAATATTATTCCCTAATTAAAACCCTAATTAAAACGGTTTCAACACAGCTGGGTCACCTGCGGTCGCTCACCAAGGTACGGGCGGTCGCCGCACGTGAGTACAGCGCCTAATCCCCTTTTACGAAATCCCACATGGGCGGTCGCCCACGGCGTGGGCGGTCGCCCATGAGCACAGCTCTCGATGTGCAATTTCGAACAACATGTGAGCGGTTGCCCATACCATTTGAGCGGTCGCCCAAGTCAACCATTGACTTATGGGCTGTCGCCCATGGTACACTTGGGCGGTCGCCCATCACACCAGAATCCATAATTCCATTTTTGACAATTCGTTCGATGCGTGTGACCCCATAGACTATATTATGTTGGCAATGAGTTCGATCACATCGACCTCATAAGACATGAGCGGACTCTAGCAAGCCATCAAGCCTACCCAAATAATATAATATCAAGTTCGATTTCCTACATAGAACATATCACAATCCCATTGTCACACGATGTTATATTGAACATGAGTCATGGTCCACGTCAACTCATATTGTTCAATGCTTTCTCGTTACTAAGTAAATTGATTAATCGAATGATATTAATCACATTAATTCATTCCGGTACATGGCCATGCACTACATCAATCTTACTTACGAGTGGCCTAGCAAACATCTCTCTTTACGAGGGACAAAATTCCATCTTGACTTATCATTCTTCCCAACAGGAATCATATCATGCCAATAATAGTCCTTATTGTTATCCGGTTAAAGACAACGTTAAACTATATCAAACATGACAATCATCGAGTGGAAGATGATGATAATCTCAGGTCAAAGGATATCAATGATATGACTATATGAGATTTAATTATGACATACGATCATGACATAAATCTCATAATGGGTCAAGTCCAGTACCTTGTTCTCTAACAAGTACCCATGAATCTAATGTGCATCTCCATGCATATAATCATCACATGATTATCCATTAGACTTCATACTAGTGCTTCATAAGTACTAGGGACACGATTATTAAAGTAAACATGCAAACACATATAATAATCAAAGAAATAATCTCTTATATAAATGAATAATGACATTACAAATAAGTCTATCTCTATAGGCCTAGGGCACTAACACCTACAGTCTCCCACTCGCACTAGGCCCAATCATTCATGTATCTTATACCCATGGACCTAACATGACCATCATGTTTAGCTTGTGGCAAAGGCTTGGTGAGAGGGTCTGAAATGTTGTCATCTGTTGGTACCTTGCATATCTTGACGTCTTCCCTTTCATAGATTTCTCAAATGAGGTGGAAACGTCTTAGAATATGTTTGGATCGTTGATGTGACCTTGGTTCTTTTGCTTGCACAAATGACACCACAATTGTCACAATAAAGTTCCACCGGATTAGTGATACTTGGAACAATTCCAAAACACTAATGAACTTTTGATCCAAACTGCCTTTTCTAGCTACATCACATGTTGCTAAAATTAAGCCTTAGAAGTAGAATCGGCTACGATTTTCTGCTTGGAACTCTTCCAACAAAACCGCACCTTCAATAAGCATAAACACAAATCCTAATTGCGATTTTAATTAACTTTGTCAGTTTGGAAGTTAGCATCCGTGTAACCTTTACAACAAGATTAACTTCCAACCTTTCAAATACCAAGAACGTATCCTTAGTTCTTCTTAAGTACTTTAAGGATCGTTTTGACTGCCATCCAATGGTTCTCACCAGGATCAGATTGGTATCGACTCGTCATGCTCAAAGCATACGAGACGTCGAGTCTAGTACAAATCATGGCATACATGACAGATCCAAATGTCGGAGCATATGAAACTTCATCCATTCTCCTTTGCTCATCAGTTGTCATGGGACACTGAGTCTCGCTAAGAGTAATACCATGACCCATTGACAAGATACCTTTCTTAGAATCATCTAAGAACCTTATCAATATGAGTATTTTGACTCAAACCCACTTATCCTTTTTAGATCTATCTTTATAGATCTTGATACCAAGGATGTAAGCGGCTTCACCCATATCATTCATTGAGAAACCTTTCCTTGACCAAGACTTGACAGTCTTAAGTGTCGGAACTTTGTTTTCAATGAGTAAGATATCATTGTCATATAACAATAGAAATAATACTATGCTCCCACTGAATTTCATGTATACACAAAGTTCATCTTCGTACTTGATGAAGTCAAACTCTTTGACCGATTCATTAAAATGAAGATTCCAACCCCTCGAAGCTTGCTTCAACCCATCTTATGGATCTTTGCAACATGCATACTATATTAGAATTTCTTGGATCGACAAACCCTTCAGGCTGTATCATCTATACATCCTTAAGTAGGTTTCCGTTAAGAAACGCTGTTTTGACATCCATTTGCCATATCTCATATTCACAATATGCGATAATGGCAATTGAAACTTTAATAGACTTCGGCATTGTAACGGGCAAAAAGGTTTCAACATAGTCAATACTATGAATTTTTCTAAATCCCTTTGCTACAATCCTTAGTCATGAAAGTATACACCTTCCATCCATGTCGGTTTTCTTATTGAAAACCCATTTGCACCCTATGGTTTTTACACCTTCAGGTGGACCAATCAAGTTCAAAACTTGATCATCAAACATGGATTACAATTCGAATTCCATGGTTCATAACCATTTATCCGAATTAGGAGTGGACATCGTCTCTAGATAGGAAGTAGGTCCGTCATTCTCAATGACTCCCACTTGATTACTTTCCGATATGAGAAATCCATATCTCTCAGGTTCGGATCGTATCCTATCGATCTCGTGAAGAAGTTGTGTATTTTGAACCGGTTCCACAACTCCTTGTGAACTTGGTTCCGTCTCTACTCTTGGTTCCATGTCATTTTCGTGTTCTTGAACTCCTTCAAGATCAATCTTACTCCCACTAGATACTTTATTGAGAAACTATTTCTCAAGAAACGAATCATATAGAGCAACAAACATTTTGTTCTCTTTGCGGTTGTAAAATTAATATCCGAAATTAACCTTGTCAGATTTAGTGCTAACTTATAAGAGACAAGTCTCTTTATATAAGATTCGCAACCCCAAATCTTCATGAAAGACATTCTTCCATGCCACATCTCATGTGACGACTTAGGAACTGATTTAGTTTGGACACAATTCAGTTTAAACGCATCAATTTCTAATGCATATCCTAAAAAGGTAATAGGAAGGTCAACTTTGACTCATCATCGAACGAACCATGTCTAACAAGGTTCAATTCCTCCTTTCAGACACACCATTCAAAATGGTGTTCCGCATGGAGTCAACTCTGAAACAATTTCACAGTTTTAAGATGATTGTCAAACTCTTGGCTCAAATATTTACCACTTCGATCTAATCGAAGTACTTAATAGTTTTGCCAAGATTGTTTTGTACTTCATTTTGAAATATTCCGAATATCTCAATCAATTCACTTTTGAACTTCATCGGAAGACATAGTCGTATCTAGATAAGTCATCAGTGAATATAAATGAAATACCGAAATCTTCCCCTAGCAATACTGCTTAATAGTCCATATACATCTCATATACAAGGGCCAATAAGTCACTAGCCCTCCCACTACTCTTAGTGTAGGGTGGTTTGGTCATTTTACCAAATAAACGAGATTTACATACCTCAAACGATTCACAATCATATGAGTCTAAATGTCCATGTTAATGGAATTTAGATTATACGTTTCTCATTTATATGATCAAGCCGGCAATGCCATATGAACGTATTGTTCATATCATTCGGTTTAGATTTCACACTTATATTATAGATATCTTCAATGTTATTTTGTATCTTAACATCAAGGATATGAAGACCATTCAATGACATATGCATTACAATAATGCATATCATTAAATAAATATAAGGCTTCTTATTTTCAATAAGAGAATTATATCCTTCATCATCCTCATAAGAAACAAAATAATACTCCTACTCAAATCCGGAACGTAGTCACACTTGTTCAAAACAAGTACTAGTCCACAAGGTAAAGTGACTTCATAAGTCCCTACGGCTAACGCAGAACTCTTGCTTCATTACCACGCATAGGTTTAATTCACCTTCTTTGAGTAGCTTTCTATTCTTTATTTCTTGCACATTTAAACAAATGTGGGATCTATATCCGGTATCATATACCCAAGAACAAGAAGTCGAAAGGAAAATATCTATCATATAGATATTTGAAGTAGTAGCAATCAAATTGCCCTTCTTCACCTTTTAGGCCTTCCTTATTAGCCTTGCAACTTTGCTTCCAATGACAATCTCATTGCAATGATAGCAAAATGCATCCTTTTGAGACACTTTGAGTTTAGCCTCTTAGGCTTTTGCAACTTTTGCCCCAGGTTTAGCAACCTTTGCTTTACCTTCTTTGCCTTCCCTTTTGAACCCCTTTTTTGTGTTAACCATTAACACACTTGTGGATTGCTCCTTTTGCATCTCATGCATTAAAAGCCTTCACCACAACATATATCTTTTGTCTAGCTTGCACTTGAAACATTTCCTTTTGTGCGTTGTGCTAGAACAAAAGCAATTTCCACGTGTTCAAGGTTCTTCTTAAGAGCCTTTAAACATGGTGGCAAGTATAGGGCAAACAACATCATAGGAATCATCTCTATGTTTCTTATGTTGCTCCTTATCAGCCCTTTGCAACGTTTGCGAGCGGGTTCAAGCAGAATAGATTCGTCAAGAACGTACAATTTTGCTTAAGAACACTTCTTGAGCATCTGATCAAATCAGAATAACTTGTACCGTTCTTTTCGAACTTGTCCTTCATAAGGACGAATCGCAATAATAAGGATTAATTATAGTTTAATGCTATTTCTACAACAAAAATATGCAACACATATGAACACATATAAGTACCGATTTCATTTAAGAGATTAAATAACGTATTTCATAAATACTCCCACTAAATTATATAACCTTCTTATGCAAATATGCATAATATAATTTAATAGGCTAAGGCTCAACTTTAATTTAATTTCAAGTCGGCTATGGCACGACTGCTCAAAATTAAACTAAAAAAGGTAGATAACATTTATCAATCATATCAACATATGACTCTTAGATCCTTTATGAGATTATAGACATCATATGTCACATGTTTCAATCTCATCTTATGCCTTAGGCCCAAAACTGTTTTGATAGCCTAATTGAGTTTAACCATTTTAAACGTATAGCAATCACCGTTTGCTCATCTTGATCATACAAAGATAGAATTAATGTACCTCGCTATGGCGTAGCCTACATAAAACTATCCGTGTACTCACAAGTGTTTAAACATGGGTGGCATAAACAAACTCAAATTTTAATGAAGGTTCAATTTTCATGTTTATCAATAAACATGGCAAGGTTGATTCATGAAAATTATATGAGCATAATTATGAACATGGGATGATGCAACACAAATCACATTTGATGTGTAATTACTAGTACGTGGCATCGTATCCAAAGTTATCCCACACTTCCCAGAAGTGCCTGCGGGGAAGGTCTTGACTTTCAGCCTATATACTAAGTAATACATCAAAATCCATATTATAGATTAATCACATTAATCACATAATTCAATTCATAATCATGGCATATCTACATATACAATTACTTTCATAAGCAAATCCCATATAAATTCATATTCTAAATCATATTCATCATGAAAATTCACATAATCACATTTCATAATTATCATGATAATCTAATATAAACATCATGAACGGGGCTCTGATACCACTGTTGGGTTTCGAGGGTCCATGCGCAGCGGAAGATTGCAAATTAACTCGAAAACCCGTAGCCCTAGGATCCGTTCTAGATAATTAATTAAGAAGAATGATTTAGAATTACTAACCTTGTGTGGTTTTGTCATTGATAAACGCGTTCCAACTCCAGATTGATGAACTTCGGAATCCTTGATGAACAATCAATGAATCACGAACGAAAGATCTTGAATTGCGAAGATCCTCTATGTGTATCCACGCGATGAACGAACCCTAGAACAATTCTAGGAGGATTGCTAGATCCCTCGATTGAAACTCCTTTCAATCTATGATGTATTATGGAATTGGTGTGGTGATTTTCAATTCACAATTGAAAAACCTTTCAATTTTGTGTTTCTCTAAACTCAAAATTCGTGTCTGGCTGCTAGGGTAGAAGAGGGATAGTATTTATACGTTATAAAATATTATTCCCTAATTAAAACCCTAATTAAAACGGTTTCAGCACAGTTCGGGTCATGGGCGGTCGCCCATGAGTACAGTGCCTAATCCCCTTTTACGAAATTCCACATGGGCGGTCGCCCACATGGGCATGGGCGGTCGCCCATGAGCACAGTCTCCAATGTGCAATTTCGAACAACATGTGAGTGGTTGCCCATACCATTTGAGCGGTCGCCCAAGCCAACCATTGACTTATGGGCTGTCGCCCATGGTACACTTAGGCGGTCGTCCATCACACCAGAATCCATAATTCCATTTTTGACAATTCGTTCGATGCGTGTGACCCCATAGGACTATATTATATTGGCAATGAGTTCGATCACATCGACCCTCATAAGACATGAGCGGACTCTAGCAAACCATCATGCCTACCCAAATAATATAATATCATGTTCGATTTCCTACATAGAACATATCACAATCCCATTGTCACACGATGTTATATTGAACATGAGTCATGGTCCACGTCAACTCATATTGTTCAATGCTTTCTCGTTACTAAGAAAATTGATTAATCGAATGATATTAATCACATTAATTCATTCGAACATGGCCATGCACTACATCAATCTTACTTACGAGTGGCCTAGCAAACATCTCTCTTTACGAGGGACAAAATTCCATCTTGACTTATCATTCTTCCCAACAGGAATCATATCATGCCAATAATAGCCCTTATTGTTATCCGGTTAAAGACAACGTTAAACTATATCAAACATGACATTCATCGAGTGGAAGACGATGATAATCGCAGGTCAAAGGATATCAATGATATGACTATATGAGAGTTAATTATGACATACGACCATGACATAAATCTCATAATGGTTCAAGTCCAGTACCTTGTTCTCTAACAAGTACCCATGAATCTAATGTGCATCTCCATGCATATAATCATCACATGATTATCCATTAGACTTCATACTAGTGCTTCATAAGTACTAGGGACACGATTATTAAAGTAAACATGCAAACACATATAATAATCAAAGAAATAATCTCTTATATAAATGAATAATGACATTACAAATAAGTCTATCTCTATAGGCCTAGGGCACTAACACCTACACTGCCATCCCTCGCCTAGCCCCAGCCACCACCTTCCCCTGCCTACCCCATCCTTGTAGAAATCCAATTTTGCTGTCGCCTCCATGCTCGTCCCTCTCTTGCCCCAATTTGGAAAGTCCAGACATAAGTTCTTTGCGGTCTCTCATTTCCCTAATCGATAAAGAGGATGTTGGGATGAAATTGGCCAAAGGATGAAGAAAGAGATGGCTGGGAAACGAAGAAGATGAATAAAGAAGGGGTTGCTAAGAGAGGAAATCCAATTGTGGAATGTTGAGGAAATTCAATTGTGGTTGTGCAACATTGAAAGGTTAATATGGTCATTTTAATTGATGTCATTTTTGTAACAATTGTCATTACGGGGGTATTGAGTAAAGTTGCGGGGTGAATAACAAATCTTTTGTTAAATCAACTTTTGTTAACGACTTTGGATGATGTTTGGTATATGGATATAGCAAACATATATTTTAATGGATTTTTACCAATAATACCTTGAGATGGGGTGAAATTTATATTAGAATAATGAGAGGGAGAGAGACGAAGTCAATCATACATGGAGAGAAGAATTATATTGAAAGCTCAATTGATTATGATGCTAGAGACACATATTTATAGGATTACAATGAGGAATCTCCTAGAAGGAGAATGTTTCTAAGATTGTGTTTCCTAATCTAATACAAGAATTAATCTCCTAGAAGGAGAAGGTTTCTAAGATTGTGTTTCCTAATCTAATACAAGGATTATGTTTTCTAATTTATTTATTACAATATATACTTGAATATAATATAATGATATTATATTCCTAATATGCTCCCGCAAGATGGACGGTCTTTGGATAAGTCCAATCTTGGAGAGTGATGAGATGAACCGGGTTTGATAACGAGTTGAAGATGTGTTCCCGGACATGTACGTCGTTTCTGATGAGATGAGGTTCCTCGCATCCGAGGTGGTGATAGGTTGGTGCATGAATATGTCGGAGATGGTGGGGTTGTGGAGAGGAGTTTTCGGTTATGCCGAGGGGGGTTTTGAAGTAGGGGGAATTGATTTCGGCTAGGTCGAGGGGGTTTTGAAGTAGGGGTTATGCACGTGATGCTAAAGATACATATTTATAGGATTACAATGAGGAGGTAATCTTTTAGAAGAAGAAGGTTTCTAATCTAATAATCTCCTAGAAGGAGAAGGTTTCTAATCTAATACAAAGATTGTGTTTTCTAATTTAATACAAAGATTATGTTTCCTAAACTATATATAACAATATATACTTGAATATAATATTATGATGTTATATTCCTAATATGTCCCCGCAAGATGGACGATCTTTGGATAAGTCCAATCTTGGAGAGTGATGAGATGAACCGGGTTTGATGATGAGTTGAACATGTGTTCCAGGACATGTACGCTGTTTCTGATGAGATGTGGTTTGTGAGGACCCCGACCCGGAACCTACACGTGTCCCAAGCTGGAGCATCCTCAAACTAACCCAATTTTTTCCTAATCTTTTAAAACTTTTATTTAACTTTCAAAATTAAATAAAATTATTATAACCATTTAAAAATAAATCTACACCTTTTCACAATGGAGAAATAATTGACTAACTTAGAAAGTAAGAAACGGTTTTAATTACAAAAAGGCCTCGGTTATAACATAAAGTAAAGATTTATAAATACAATTCCACAAATGAATTATACCAACGTACACTTTCTATACCAACCTAGTCATACCCCGACAATTCCCACAATATAACTTCCAAACTCCTCACCGCCCTTACTTGGCTGGTCCACCTGTCTCAGAATCTAAAAACAGTAAAGGGAGAGGGGTGAGAATAAATCTCAATGAGCTATTATGAATGCAAAGAAGATGCCAAACAAGATGCAACACATAGCATGGTAGCACATAACACATTATAAAAGCGGTAAACACCTTACGTTACCTCATTTTACCTTTTTCCGTCTCGAACAATAAGTCGTACAACGTGGGAGTAAAACTCCACTCTTTCGTGAATTGCCTCCAGCACATTCACCTCTTATAGGACTCATACTCCGTGAGATCCATATAAGAAAAGATACCTATAATAGAGTATCCAACAATAATATCGCTAACTGTAAAGCTTTAGGCTTAATACGTAAGCATTCCCCCGTACACTAATCGCAACAGTGCAGTAAAGGCTTCTTCATGCTCAATACAAGCCGTTAGCACACCCACTCGTGGCCACGTAGGACGGTCCTGTGTATGATGAACCTTCAATCACTTATAGAACAAATCCATAATTGATTGAATTCCATTATACCCCCGAATATCAACATGTTCAAGCACAATATAGATACTTGAAACATAATCCACAAAAAGGGATAATCATATAACAACATGGTAATGTATACTCATGAAATCAATACCATAGTGCAACAACCATTTAGTACACTATGCATCATAATATAACAACATGGTAATGTATACTCATGCTAATCAATACCATCAATGAATATAAATTCAAGTAAGGTAACCATATAACCAAATAATCCACACTTGGGATGCAATGTAACAACAAGTCAATTATTCCACACTTGGGATACAACATAACGCTTGCCAATTAATCCACACTTAGGATGCACATAACAGTATGTCTAATAGTCCATACTTAGAATATTATGGTAACCATAAAATCAATAATTCCACAACTTGGAATAACAATGCCACAAGGTGATACATACCCATTTCCCATTAGATCAATAGTGAAACCTATAGCTTCTACACTATTGTTAACTACTCACCAAAAATATGGAATAAGTAAGAACACTATGTATCGTAAACCATCCCTACCTAGTCATTATACATCCTCGAATAACCTTAATAAAAGTTCAAGATCTATTTCCCAAGTTGAACTACTTTAATCTAAGTTAAAAGGGATTAATGCATATCCGGGTTGGTCTAGATTCTACTACTTAATATGGATTAAGGATCATGCTAGGAGGTTACTAGTGAAATTTCAAATAAACAGGAACCGGACCATTTTCTCGCCAACACGGGCGATCGCTTCTAACCACTTGGGCGACCGCCCAAGTGGACCTTAATGCCAAAGTGATTTCGCCGTGCCGGGCGGCCGCCCAAGCCCCCACGGGCGACCGCCCAAGCCTTCCTCCACCCAATTTCGCATTTTTACCCATTTTGAACCTAGTCTTCCTTTCCTTATACCATGCCTATCACAAGAACACCCAAGGAACCCTTAGCTTTACCAAGTCTCACTCCAAACAAGTAAACCCAAACCCAAGTAACCTTAGATTGATTATTACTACAAATTCCACCCATTTCATTAACTCATTTCAAGTTTAACACTTTTAATCTAAATCAACCCATGTTCTTACACTCTTGATCAACAATAACATTCCTTCTAAAAGATTAATCCATTCTTCAACTCCCAAGAAGATTTCCAAAGCATTTAAACAATCATCTAAATAATAATAACAACATTAAATAACTCATGAACATTTAGATGAAGGGAAGTCATAACAACTCACATTAGGAATTAAGAGGTGGATTAAGGATCTTCTTGGCTTGATCAACTCTCCTAGATGCACCCATCACAAATGTACTCTTGGATTGAAAAATGAAGAAGGATTGCACTTTGTAGGAGTTTAGAAAGCAAGGCTTTCAACTAAAGCTTCCATGGATTTTTGGAGAAGGAAGAAGAAGAAAATGAAGGAGAAATAATGAGGAGGATGGAGTGTTGGAAGGATGAAGGAAGTATGGGAGGTATAAAGGGAGTATGGGGAGAGTGAGGGAAAGTAAGGGAACCTTTGACTTAGGAGGGTAAAGGGGAGTAAATTAGGGAAAGGCCCCCCACACCATACTTCCACAATTAAATTCTTTCACTATTTTAAAATAATTCCTCCCAATTCATAACATTTTATTTGTTCATTTTATTACCACTCCACCCTATTACTTTATTTATTTTCTATTCTTATTTTTCCTTTAGAACATTATTTATTTTCTTATCATTTTATCATAATATAAGAAATCACAGATAAAAATGAACACATAATATTATCAATAATATTAAAAACATATAATATTATACTAAAACTAGTACGTGCCTAGGGTTAGGGTCGTTACACTCACTCCCCCTTAAAGAAAATTCGTCCCGAATTTGACTACCACTTCCTCACTGTTCAACCCGCCTCGGTTACTTATGTATACCTCAGACTCCAATTCCCAAATAGTCTCTCCAATGTGTGATTTCTTCCCCAAGATTCTAATTCCATTAATGATACGATATTACAACTTAATGTTCCAAGAATACCTTACAATTATCACTAACCCGAATTTTCACGACCTCAACAACAATATAAATAAATAGAAGTATTACAACTTATGTCACCAAATATATTACAATATCACATTAAAACTTCAATTACTCTATAAGCTTCTCCAAGCCAGTCGATAAGTCAAATCACCAACCTTTTCTAAAGCTTCAAATGGATTAACGAACTTTGGCGCCAATTTACCTTAGGCCTTGCCTCTCCAAACTCACCCCAACAAATTAGAGATCGATATTTTCTTCTCAAACTATGCCTCATACAGTTTTATCTTAATGTTAGCATGATAACTACCATTATACGCACTCAACCACTGGTAACCATACGTACTATCGACTACTAACATCCATTGTTCATGCCCGTAGCATATCCTCAATAATAATTAATGATTCCACAATTTTTCACAAAGTTAAACTTCAATAGCATTCCTACATTCCAAGAGGGATCTTCCAAAATGAATGACTATCCAATCCATTTCACACTATGGGGTTTTATACAACCAAACTATCTCCTAACATATACAAGGACTCGATCAATGAATCTCATCATTATAAATATATAAAATAAGTAGAAAATACCATCAACTTCCTATAAACAAAACGACCTACTCCTTTTCTTTCAAAGTAACCAAATCACAAAATTCATCGTGATAATACTCTCAAGTTCAATCTAGAACTCTAAATATTTTAATAGGCCTTCTAACGTCAATATTCCATTTTCACCCTTATGACCAAACCCCTTATGTCTTGACTTGCTTGAAACGAGTTATTTCAATTATCTCATCCTCATTTCTCATGACACAAACATTAAATAACTGACTATGAAATAATAAATGAAAACATGCTAATAAGACCCTGATTCCCATAAACGGAATACTAGTCGACTATATATCACAATTCAATGCCCTAATTATGCCTGTGTCCAAAGCCGATGCATCAATATTCAATCAAATGGTTGGCCGCCCACAACTGAGCCGATCCAACTCCAAAACAAAAACCGAGTCTACTGCGACCTCCACATTAATAACCCCACAATTTATCAATTCATTTCTCGGATAAAAAACTTTAATATATTTAATCAATATAGGGAAACTAGGTTGCCTTTTTACTTGCTTTTGTACGAACTATACCTTTAAAATAACATGACTTTCTAAAATTTACAACATCTTTCAAAATTCTAAGGATAGATAAAATGAGATCAAATGAGACTCGAATGGTTTATTTATTTAAAAATGTCCCATACCAGTTTTAATTAACTAAATCACTCACACTTTTAAGAAATTTTCAAAAGATTGATAAGCTACCAAAAATAACTCGAGTGATTTAATTATCTACAACCGTCCCATACCAGTTGTAGATAGTTAAATTACTCACAGATTTTAATGTACGCAAAAACGGTTCACTGACCTTATTAAATCAATTATCCCCGAAGGGTACAAATGCTCACACCGAAGTTCAACACACACTTTCAATTGTTAAAACACAATTAAACAATACCAACATAATATTCTTGTTTGACCTCTATTTATAGTATAGCCACCACTTATAATATTTATACTTAGTTAATTTCTCTATAAGAAAACACAATCTTGCCATACTATTACTATTTCCGATAAATAACACTAAAACAATCATTAAGCTTATAAACTAGGTAAATCATCCTCAATTCAATAATTCCTCAAGTTGTATATTCAACACTTTTACTTAATTTGAGTCATCTATTCCCTACCTTTAATATTGGTATTGTACTTAGTAACAACGTATTGCAACATCTAGTTCCCAATTAAATACCATAATTTTCTAAATAAGAAAATATAATTAGAACTCACATAGATCAATCATTCCCAAATTTCGATTAAACATTACGGTATAATCTAACTTACCTCCCTATAACCCTCAACAACTCAAAATCCGTATAGCGTCAATATCTTCCGAGCATCACACCAATCCCTTATATGAGTCGCGCAACTAAGTCAACCTATACGGTGTAATCATCCTAAAGTATCTTGTCTTCCAATAAGATTTATCCTCATTTTATTTTCTCAACTAATGATAATCATCTCTCAAAACAAACCATATGCATGTTTTACCAATTCCTGAAGTTGATCCTTTAAGTCACCAATAACTGTATCTATTATACTTCTTTGCATTTTTCCTATTTACCTCTCCACCACTAATACACAATCCACCAATCAAAACGGTCATACTATATATATAAATGTTATCTTAAGTATATCCTTTAAGCAAATTTTCACTGTAATTGTAACACTCTGAAAAATTTAACTAATAACCATTGAGTATCCTACTAGTTTCTAAAATCAGTCATACAAATCGTCAACAAGTGCTAACGAATACTTATTCTTCACAGTTACCTATTTAAGATCTCTATAACCTTATAAATAACCACCAAGTATCATCTTTTCTAATTATAGTAACAATTTACCCTTATGGAGATTCACTAAGCTCATTATCTTCTTTATCAAATACTTTTCCAAGATGAATCATCAAGTCCATCATCCCAATTAGTGTCCTCTATCTAGGAATCCGAATGCCAAAATAATACCTTATAGCAATTCAGAATCTCAATATCCTGGTATGATACCTGATGAAAATCCATTTTGAAACTCACATAGAAAACACCACTTAATCAACTAATAGCACATAAGGCAAAGATATATTGGTTCTATCAGATCTCGTACTCGCGATATTTTATAACCCATATAATCCCACTTAGACTATCACTTTCAATACTAGTCCCATATATCTAGTCTCCCCACGAGACACCAATGTATAATTACTTACGCAAGTACACAACCATAAATCTCTCTTAATTAGGCCATACTTTCGACAATTACGCTTATGTGACATAATATCAATTAATAATTTACCCGACTCAATTACACACGGAGGTAAATCAAACGTAGATAAGGAGACTCGCTTCTTGCGACAGTCCTCCTCAAACACAACAACTACTCAAATAATTCAGGTTAACATAACGATGATTCACGGATAGGTAACATCGACCAAATCCACCGGCAATACATGCCCACTTAATCACAATTACCAAGATAATTAAGGATGATTCGAGGTACGACCCCATCGGAGTAGAACCTCCAACACATAAGGCAACTCTTAGGCCAATTATGCCAATAAGGATGAAATGTAATGCCACATGAGAGCAAATGAACGAGAATTTATACAAGTATGAAACCTAACTCCTGAGACAGGTAAAATACCTCAAATAATGATGGAAAATCTATCTTTCCATAACTCACCTTTCCTTGATTCCTTGATTGGTCCATATCATTTTCTATCATTGAACAAATTCCTGCATTAAACTCTCGACGTAAGTTATCGCACACTCTCACTCAGCTAGACTCTACCCGAGAACTCTAACCGAGCTTTGATATCAACTGTGAGGACCCCGACCCGGAACCTACACGTGTCCCAAGCTGGAGCATCCTCAAACTAACCCAATTTTTTTCCTAATCTTTTAAAACTTTTATTTAACTTTCAAAATTAAATACAATTATTATAACCATTTAAAAATAAATCTACACCTTTTCACAATGGAGAAATAATTGACTAACTTAGAAAGTAAGAAACGGTTTTAATTACAAAAAGGCCTCGGTTATAACATAAAGTAAAGATTTATAAATACAATTCCACAAATGAATTATACCAACGTATACTTTCTATACCAACCTAGTCATACCCCGACAATTCCCACAATATAACTTCCAAACTCCTCACCGCCCTTACTTGGCTGGTTCACCTGTCTCAGAATCTAAAAACAGTAAAGGGAGAGGGGTGAGAATAAATCTCAATGAGCTATTATGAATGCAGCAAGATGCCAAACAAGATGCAACACATAGCATGGTAGCACATAACACATTATAAAAGCGGTAAACACCTTACGTTACCTCATTTTACCTTTTCCCGTCTGAACAATAAGTCGTACAACGTGGGAGTAAAACTCCACTCTTTGGTGAATTGCCTCCAGCACATTCACCTCTTATAGGACTCATACTCCAGAGATCCATATAAGAAAAGATACCTATAATAGAGTATCCAACAATAATATCGCTAACCGTAAAGCTTTAGGCTTAATACGTAAGCATTCCCCGTACACCAATCGCAACAGTGCCGTAAAGGCTTCTTCATGCTCAATACGCCGTTAGCACACCCACTCTGTGGCCACAGAGGGGACGGTCCTGTGTATGATGAACCTTCAATCACTTATAGAACAAATCCATAATTGATTGAATTCCATTATACCTCGAATATCAACATGTTCAAGCACAATATAGATACTTGAAACATAATCCACAAAAAGGGATAATCATATAACAACATGGTAATGTATACTCATGAAATCAATACCATAGTGCAACAACCATTTAGTACACTATGCATCATAATATAACAACATGGTAATGTATACTCATGCTAATCAATACCATCAATGAATATAAATTCAAGTAAGGTAACCATATAACCAAATAATCCACACTTGGGATGCAATGTAACAACAAGTCAATTATTCCACACTTGGGATACAACATAACGCTTGCCAATTAATCCACACTTAGGATGCACATAACAGTATGTCTAATAGTCCATACTTAGAATATTATGGTAACCATAAAATCAATAATTCCACAACTTGGAATAACAATGCCACAAGGTGATACATACCCATTTCCCATTAGATCAATAGTGAAACCTATAGCTTCTACACTATTGTTAACTACTCACCAAAAATATGGAATAAGTAAGAACACTATGTATCGTAAACCATTCCTACCTAGTCATTATACATCCTCGAATAACCTTAATAAAAGTTCAAGATCTATTTCCCAAGTTGAACTACTTTAATCTAAGTTAAAAGGGATTAATGCATATCCGGTTGGTCTAGATTCTACTACTTAATATGGATTAAGGATCATGCTAGGAGGTTACTAGTGAAATTTCAAATAAACAAAGGAACCGGACCATTTTCGCCAACACGGGCGATCGTTTCTAACCACTGGGGCGACCGCCCAAGTGGACCTTAATGCCAAAGTGATTTCGCCGTGCCGGGCGGCCGCCCAAGCCCCCACGGGCGACCGCCCAAGCCTTCCTCCAGCCCAATTTCAGATTTTTACCCATTTTGAACCTAGTCTTCCTTTTCTTATACCATGCCTATCACAAGAACACCCAAGGAACCCTTAGCTTTACCAAGTCTCACTCCAAACAAGTAAACCCAAACCCAAGTAACCTTAGATTGATTATTACTACAAATTCCACCCATTTCATTAACTCATTTCAAGTTTAACACTTTTAATCTAAATCAACCCATGTTCTTACACTCTTGATCAACAATAACATTCCTTCTAAAAGATTAATCCATTCTTCAACTCCCAAGAAGATTTCCAAAGCATTTAAACAATCATCTAAATAATAATAACAACA
Organism: Adenophora triphylla var. japonica; assembly: GCA_022495995.1. Lineage (NCBI taxonomy): Eukaryota > Viridiplantae > Streptophyta > Magnoliopsida > Asterales > Campanulaceae > Adenophora > Adenophora triphylla. The sequence continues at coordinate 28,230 of JAFEMH010003661.1, forward strand.
TTAAATAACTCATGAACATTTAGATGAAGGGAAGTCATAACAACTCACATTAGGAATTAAGAGGTGGATTAAGGATCTTCTTGGCTTGATCAACTATCCTAGATGCACCCATCACAAATATACTCTTGGATTGAAAAATGAAGAAGGATTGCACTTTGTAGGAGTTTAGAAAGCAAGGCTTTCAACTAAAGCTTCCATGGATTTTTGGAGAAGGAAGAAGAAGAAAATGAAGGAGAAATAATGAGGAGGATGGAGTGTTGGAAGGATGAAGGAAGTATGGGAGGTATAAAGGGAGTATGGGGAGAGTGAGGGAAAGTAAGGGAACCTTTGACTTAGGAGGGTAAAGGGGAGTAAATTAGGGAAAGGCCCCCCACACCATACTTCCACAATTAAAATTCTTTCACTATTTTAAAATAATTCCTCCCAATTCATAACATTTTATTTGTTCATTTTATTACCACTCCACCTTATTACTTTATTTATTTTCTATTCTTATTTTTCCTTTAGAACATTATTTATTTTCTTATCATTTTATCCTAATATAAGAAATCACAGATAAAAATGAACACATAATATTATCAATAATATTAAAAACATATAATATTATACTAAAACTAGTGCCTAGGGTTAGGGTCGTTACATGGTTCCTCGCATCCGAGGTGGTGATAGGTTGGTTTCGGCTAGGCTAAGGGGGTTTTGAAGTAGGGGGAATTGGTTTCGGCTAGGCCGAGGGGGTTTAGAAGTAGGGGTTATGCACGTAGAGTCACCTTGTATAAGTAGGGGTTTTACCCCTCACGTGTGAGACGAGCACGTGGAGTCACCTTGTACAAGTAGGTGTTTCACCCCTCACGTGTCGGTCAAAAGGGTTTTGAGCCGAGGGGGTTGAGTACCAAAAAAAAAATTTGGGGTTTCAGTCAAAAGGGTTTTTGAGCTGAAGGGGTTGGGTACCAAAAAAAAATTGGGGTTTCGGTCAAAAGGGTTTTTGAGTCCAGGGGGTTGAATTACAAAAAGGTTTATGATTTCGGTCAAAAAGGGTGATTTGAGCCGATTTGGTTATGGTGATTTAAGAGGGGGGGGTATGGCTTTGCTGAGATTGGTGGTTGAAGGGGGGGGTGGTGGTTTTGGCCTTGGGGTTTTGGTGTATAAGGCTTGTTTTTGGGTGGGGTGGTTTTGATGATGGTTTGGCGGAGAAGTTCTTCTATGGATCTTAATGCTCTGATACCATATTAGAATAAAGAGAGAGAGACGGAGCCAATCATACATGGAGAGAAGAATTGTATTGAAAGACTCAATTGATTATGATGCTAGAGATACATATTTATAGGATTAATCTCCTAGAAGGAGAAGGTTTCTAAGATTGTGTTTCCTAATCTAATACAAGAATTAATCTACTAGAAGGAGAAGGTTTCTAAGATTGTGTTTTCTAATCTAATACAAGGATTATGTTTCCTAATCTATTTATTATAATATAAACTTGAATATAATATAATGATATTATATTCCTAATAATTTTTCAATAAAAACACACATTTTCGAAACTCGCATTAAGTCTCTGCTAAAAATGTGAACAAAAATATCTCTAACTGCAATAATTAAAACAGGTAGGAAAAAAAATACAAAGGGGTTTAAAATAAATCTTAAGAAAAAAATTAAAAAACTATGATGGTCTTAGAAACATCAATACAATAGGCCATCATGATTTAAAAAATAAATAAATTGAACTTAACTTCTGAACTTCTCATTTGGTTTTCTCTTATCAAGTGCAGGCAAGGTGTTTGACGAAATTCCAGTGAGGGATTATGATTTTATGGACTGCAATGATTGATGGGTAAGGTAAGAATGAGGAAATGGCCGAGAGAAATCAGAAATGTGATCTCTTGGAGCGCAATAATGGCGGCGTTTTCACGGGTAAATAGCTGCCTGCCTGTTCTCATTTCCATACAATCCTACTGTAGCTATATATCTGGATCACCGTCCTTTGAGTACAAGCTATCATACTGAGTAAAACATGGGGATGCAATTTCAAAACACATCCCCGAAAAATTATACATATCTCACTTCACTATCCTCCATTTTATAGCCGTGTTAACGGCTTCTATTATTACAGTTATATAGGCGATTACTACACGAAACAAACAATAAGATGCACAGTCCGATTAGAAGCAGTGCTTTGCGTGGAAATCTTTATCAGAAATAGACCAGTAATTAGTTGTTTTAAACTCTCCGCCCCAGGCCCCGGCTTCAATCGAGTTGCATCCTTGACTGTGTATTGAGGGGAAGTTGCATTTGTGTCTACTCTATCAAACCAACCACCTGCATGGGGGTATAAATGTCAGAAGATTAAATATTATTTTTTGAAAAAAAAAATGAAGTGTTTGTCGGATGGAGTTTTACCTGTTGAATAGCCATCAGGGTCTCGGCCTAAAAGTTGAGAGTCAATCTTGTCAAGGACTTCTTTATCCGTTCCAAACTTCCTTGCAAATGGAGCATTGCTTTCTACCATTCTCTGGTAATCAGCAGCAGCAAGAAAATGTGGATGCTGCTTCGGAGGGTTGTCCCATGATATGAAATGGAGGTCATGATTTACAGTTGTGTTTCGAAACTCTTCAGAATTGCAGATCACTGTGTGAAAATATCCTTCAGGTGATGAGAGGAAGTTTGCATAGTACATAAGAACTATTCTAGGGAGATTGTCCCATCCCCATAAACAAAACTCTACAAAGGGTCGTGAGAGCATCATCCAAGCAGAACCTGACAAGTAAAATATTTTTATGATTAAGTCAACTTTAACATGATGCTGAATTAACACAGAGAATTACCACCTCCTTTCCGAAATGAATGTCCAAAAAAATTTCATTCCATGATGTTTTAGTGCCCAATGAGTACTAACGGGGGAGGGGAGGAGAGGTTCTCTAATTTTGAGTAAGCTGGCCAAGAGACTGATCTTTCGCTCTTAGAATGTGTCAAAAACCATAAATATGTTTAATTGAATTATCAAACATATCAATTGGGTTGAAGAAATTAAGTCAATGGAAAAGGAAGCCAATTCTAAGAGAACCCTGTATGAAAAATGGAAGGCACAAGCTTCTAGTTTCCACATTCATGACTTTAACAGTAAAATATTTAAAATATTTATCTACAATTGTATAGTATATAATTCAAACAGACTAACCTTTCGATTCATGCGCTTCACAATTGTGTTCGTCAAGTAATTTATTATAAGGTGATCCACTCTTCCAAGGTTATGCACATTTGAAGTATGTATCCATAGTTAGTTGTATTTTGTAATCAACTTATCTAATATATCCCGTCGAGTATCGACGGATTACTAACTAGTTAAGACAATGGAAAAGGAAGCCGATTCTTAGAGAACTCTAATGTATGAATAATCTTAGGCACAAGCCTCTAGTTTCCACATTCATGACTAAACAGTAAAGTATTTGAAATATTTATCTACAGTTGAAGTTATAGGCAATTTGTGCAAATAAATGATGATCTTGATGCAAGTTGGAAAAAGTGACAATCTTTTGCTCGGGAAAAAAGATACCAAAATACTAATATCAAAGGTGTAGCCACTTGAATAAAAGAAAAGTCATATTTCCCGATGCCTTCATAGTTTAAAGGACCAACATGCATGTGTGTGCTACAAAAGTTAATTCAACAATAAAAAAGATACAAATCCCCCTAACTCTCACCTGTAAAAAGCTTGAAGGCAGTAGGCACGCTCCTCTTCTCCGTGACCCAAAAGACATCTGACTTTTTCAGGCTATATAGCCCTGGATCAATTATAACTGGCTTGGCCCTTTGCCACCTGGAAGATTACAAAATATGATGTTAAAATTTGCACCAGCCGAATATTTTAAGTAGAATAATCCCTACTTTGAAAAAGCTATAGAGCAATTAAGTTGTCTTAACCAAGGTTAGAAGACGAGCCACGTACTCCTTCCAATCAAGGTTGCTAGTGTGCTCAATAAAATTAAGATCTCGTGGAACAGTTGCAAATGCGTGAAGCATATCTGTCAAAATAGACAAAAATGCACAAAGTGAGTCCATCGAAACATATGCATTTATAAATCCCAACTCTCTAATGCTTGTACATTATGTTAAACTATTTCCAAAACCAGAATCTAATAAATCATTTACCAAGATTCTGATAGTGCAATCCATAGAACATATTAACTAGTGAAAACATCAATGATCCAAACCGTAACATAACATTCTTTTGTTTCCATATCAGATTTTGTAATAATCATCGATTGGTCTATTTAAGATTAGTTACATTGAGAAGCAAGCAACTTCCCAATCCTTGAAATTCATGCCATTTTAAACTAATTCAAACCAAAAACCGCAAAATACAACAAATTCAGTAAGTATCCAAATCCCATGAAACCGAAAACCAATTTCATCGTAAACATCAAAAGTAATGCAATCATTACTAAGTATCCAAGTTAGCCGACTCCAAATCAAATAAGTTGTTGTTGTATTGGTACTCTACCAAGTATCCAAGTTATCCGACTCCAAATCATTTTAGGTTTTGTTTTTGTTGTTGTAGTTGTATTAGTATTCTACCAAGTATCCAAATCCCATGAAACCGGAAACAGCAAAATACAACAAATTCAGCAATTCTAAATGCACATAACCAAATAGTTAAGCTCCTACTTAAGAGTAAATGTTAGCTAGACATTCACAGATTCCAAGTAATCAACACAAAAATAAAATTATTTAGACCTTAAAATTCATGAATATAAGTCAAAAATGTAACCAAAAATGCATACCATCTTGGGTAACCAGAGGATAATCAGAAGCACTTAAGTTAATAAACCAATCCCAATCACCACCTTCCTTCAACAAAATCGCCGCCGCGTGCAGCGTATTAGTAACCATAGTAGGCCCTCTATAAGTAACCAAATTAGACCTCACAACCACCCTAACATTACCCACTTTCCCAAAAATCGGCTCACTCCTAACAAAATCAGCCAGCTCCAACCTTTCCTCCGCCGGAGCTTCGAGGTCCAAGTGAACAACGTACTGGTTCAAAGGGTGGTAGAGTGCTCTGAGTGTCCGTTTCAAGGCGGCACCGTCGCCGGCAGAGCCGGAGATCAAGTAAGCTAAACGGGGGATTTTGGAAGGGAGGGTTGGGGTGAGGTGGAGCTTGGATTCGACGAAGATGGGAGTTAGGGTTTGGGGTTTAGAAGGGGTTTGGTGAAATGGGTTGGAAGTGAAGAGGGAGAAGAGGATGAGGACGGCGGAGATGAGGAGGAGGGAGTAGAGTATGGGGAGGAACCATGCCTTTTTCTTTAACGGGGTTATGGTTTCCATTTGATTGGGGTTTGAGGTCAGTTCATTGATAATGGTGGTGGTGGTGGCGGAAATGATGGAGGTACGGCACCGACGGAAGTGGTGGCGGAATCTAAATGGTTATGTGGGTGAATTTGTTTGGTGAGAGAAAGGCAAGGAAAAGGATTGGGGGGAAGAATAAATGATGATGGTGTCAAGTCGTTGGTGGGGTCAATTTATTGGACTTACTTATTTCACGACTTGTTTTAAAGACACACACCTACCTGCATTTGTTTTCGCTTTTATTGTTAAAGCATCCACAATTATTAGCGAAATTTTCGCTCGCCGAACGAGCGAAATTGATATGCTTGTTGGAGGAATGAAACTGGTGAAGTGGTGATTGAGCTTATTTTCGCTTACAGAAATTGATATTCTGCAGTGTTGAACAAAATTTTCACTCAAAACATTTTTATAATTAATAAAAAAATATTTATTTTATTTTATAAATTAGTTTTTTTATTCGTTCAGCAAAAATCACACATGCTTATCTTTAAAAGATTTGCTTTTATGATTTTCATACAGTTGTTTATCCTTACGTCAAACGTCTTTTACGTTGTATCCACTCCCATTTCATCTAGTTGCTTCATCGTAAATCGCAACAAACAAGTTTACTGATTTCGTCATTCTACCCCATCGAGCTCGAAACATAGATAAAGTCTTTTTACCAATTTCTGATAACTTTTGTTGATGTGTCGTATCGTACTTTCCCTTTACAATACCCCACAAGTTCTCATACTTTTGGTTGGTAGCTATTATTGTATCAGTGTCTGTATTCATGTAATCACTGACGAGAGCTTCATCTTCTGCAAATTTTCAGCCAATAGTTTATTTTTTCTTTTTTGGAGCTCCTTTTCGCCATTCTGGTACAACCTCTTCTTCTTCGTCTCCTTCATCTCCCTCTTGTTTCTTTGGAACAAATTCAGTGTTATGCGACTCAAGAGTGAAACTTTGGAATGGCATCGAGCTATAAGATGTTTGAGTGTTTAGCGGAGAATTAAAATCACGGGGCGAGTTTTGGAAGAAGTTGATAGGATTTGATCTTTGGTAGTAGTTTTGAAATTTGTTTTGACGGTAATTGCTTGTGAAATTTGGATCAGTAACCAACATTTATTCGAGCCAATCTTGATTAGAATTATATCCATAATTGTTTTCATAAGTATCCATAATCAAAAAGTCAATTTTTTTTAACTTAATCTAAAAGAGAGAAAGTAGGGAAAAAGATGTGTGAATAACCTATACAATATTAGGCTCTATTTATATGCGAAAAAAATTATGATTTTTTTTTATATATTGCATAAACGACGTCATTTGGGGTAAATCAAAATTAAAAAATAAACGTTTAATCCGTTTTGGGTTTGCACACATTTTCGCTCACAGTTTTGCTCAAACTTTGAGCGAAACAGTTTCACTCATTGGTATGAGCGAAAATTCGCTCACCATTGCAGCAGTTGAGCGAATTTTCGCTCACCAATTTTCACTTGGTGAGTTAAAATTTGCTCACCATTGCAAATGGTCTAAAGCCGATTTCAAATTGATTTCAAATTCTTATTTTCTTTTCTGTCTACTTTTTATACTTATAATATACTCCATACTCTCTCCGTTTCAGTCGAGTGGATACCAAAATTTTGGGCACACAGATTAAGAAAAAGTAAGAAAGATAAAAAACGGAAGGAAATGTTATGAGTATGAAAAATTAAATAGGAGAGAGAATGAGTGGGAGGAATAGTGATTTGATTGGTGTTGTGAGTGTAAAAGTAAAATAGAAGAGAGAATGAGAGAGAAAAATAGTAAAGATTTCCTTCCATTTTTGGCAGTTTTCATTGGGCTGGAACGGACCAAAAAGAAAATATGTATCCACTCAACAGGGACGGAGGGAGTATATTTTTAATCTTAATATCAAATCAAACTAAAAATATTAAAGAGTAACTCTTGTGAAAAACTATTTTTTTTAAAATATTATAAAAAATTAGTTTTCAGAACAGTTCATCACTCTTATTAGTTAGACTTAATGCTTTAAAACTAGTTTTTTTTTTATGTTACGAAAAAATTAGTTTTTTACAAGATTTTGACAATATTAAATAGGAACGAGTGAAATATTATTACATCGTTTAAGAAAAAAAAGTCGTACATGCTAATAATAATAATTTTATTACAGAAAAATCTTTTAGTATAACAAAATTATTGTACGTGGGTACCAGAATTGTAAAAATATAAGTCAACTTTCGGTGTTAATCAAACTTTAAATTTTTAAATTTTAACGGTCGTTTGATAGGTTGATTGGATTAGCATCTATTAATATTAATAGTCAGGAAATTATTACTTCAGATATTAATTATACCATCTTTTTTTTAGATAAATATGACAGGGATAAGAGGTGATAAGTCTCTTTATCCAGATTGTTAGTATTTGACTAATAATCCTATCCAACGCTAACAAGGGCGACCAAACGGTCCTTTAAAGGAATAATTTCATTAGCCGCTCGCCCCAAATCATTTTCTATAAAAACTCAAATCTCATACGAGATCCAAAAGCCCGTATATTATTCAAGACCGAGATCAAGATTCTATAAAAACCTTTTAATAAAAAATACTTACTGTCTATAAAAAAAATAAAAATTGACGCTCATAACTTGGTAAATTAAAGGTAAGTATGCTACTCAATTTACCACATTATGAGCGTCAATACTCAATATATGCTGCTCGATTATATAGCAAGACCAATTTAGTAAATTTGAATCGGAATTTGACTTGTGCTTATCATTTAAATTTCATTTCTTGCGTATTGCTACTTACCTTTAATTTACCAAGTTATAAGCGTCAGTTTTCATATGAATTTACTAAATTCGTCTTGCTAAATATTATGACCTGATATTCACTTGCAATTATTTTGCACAAACACTAACTTATGCATATGTGCCACTAAATTGAGTTTGGGATTGACTGTCTGATGTAAAAAAAACTTTTATAACTAGGTATAAGGTATAAGCGTAATTATAATCTTATACATTAAGGTATAGATGCAAATTGTTTAATAAAATATAAGTATTTTTTTATTATTTTAAAGAAAATATAGAAATTTGTGAAAAAAAAATACTTTTATACCTAGGTATAAGAGTAATTTTAGTTTTATATATTTGTTTGGGTATATGAGCGACGGAAAGGGGTATATGTGAGCGTGGATTTCTTTAAATTTGCCCAACTTAAAACACCATTACGATATGGCATTTCAACTTTTTATAAGAACGAACGCCCTTATTTATCATCGTGTTTTGATAAAGTTTGAGGTTCCACCTTAAAATCAATTGGTGTTAAGGGGAGTTGCCCAGGATCCTTATATGTTAGAGACAAGTCTTGTTTATTCCCAATGTGGGATAATGTTCTGATGTATTCCATGGCGGGTTAGATGAAGCAGCAACTTCAGCAACAGGCACACAGGAGGACGACGCTGCAGCAAACGGGGAAGAGGCCTCACGACTCGTGCTAACCAGCACGAATCGTGCTTGGGATCTGCACGACCGGATTTTTGGGAACGAGGCGTATCACGACTGATTTTGCGTGGGACGAGTCGTGAGGCTTGGAACGACTCGTGCCCCACGCGTAATTTACTGATTCTGTTCGATTTACTTTCCTGTTTTAAAACTTATTTTAATTAGGATTCTTTGTTTTTTCTTTTCCTAGTTTTAAACGTATTAATTTAGGATTCTATTTCCTTTTTCCTTTTCTTAGTTAGTAGAGGATTTTAGGTAGTATTTATAATTCCTTTCACAGTTAGAAACTTACGTTATTTCTCTTAATCAAATTCCTTTGCAAGTTTTGCAAGTTATTGTGTTCTTCCTAAAAGTCATCAATTGACTTTGCCAATAATCTTCTTCGGTTGATTATTAGATTAAATTCTTTTGCGAGAAGTTTAATCATATCCCTTTTATTTCGTTAATCGGGTTTACTCCTTTTGCGAGGATTGAATCGATTATCTTTTATTTTTTTTAATTCCGCTGCAACTACTTTACATCAGTTGGTATCAGAAATCGGTCGATCCTAGGGTTCTTGGACGAGTAGATGGCTGCCGAGGAAGGTAACAACGGAGATATCACTCTTACCACAATCCTTGAAGTTTTGAATCGCAATGAACAAGCTGCGAGAGAGTGACAAGAGCGTCAACATAGAGAATTGATTGAAGTTTTGATAGGATTGCATGTTGGCAATGGGGATAGAGGACGTCGGGATGATCCGGAGGAAGACCACAACCGTCGGCCGGCTGGAGGTTTTCGAGAAGAGAGACGAAGAGAGGATGATAGGCCCGTCGACTACCGTCCTAAAATTCGTGCTGACATCCCTTCTTTTTCAGGTAACTTGGGTATTGAGGAATTTTCCGATTGGTTGATTGAGGTAGAAAAATTCTTTACTTTGATGAGAGTTGAGGAGGATAGAAAGGTTCCCTATGTTGCTTACAAGTTACGAGGCGGTGCCTCCGCATGGTGGGAGACCTTAAACCGACAACGGAGGAGAGAGGGCCAAAGACCAATCGATCGTTGGGAAAATATGAGGTTTGAGTTAAGAAGACAATTTCTCCCTGAAGATCATGAGCAACAATTATATGTGAAATTTTTGTCTTGTACTCAAGGGAATCGAACGGTGGAAGAGTATGCTAGAGATTTTTATGGTCGGGCGGCTCGCGGCGATATGTTCGAATCAGGAAAAACAGGTAGCAAGGTTTGAATCGGGTCTTCGGGTTGCTATTAAAAATCGGGTGGAATTGTTTACTCATCATTCATTGGCCGACGTGATTTCTAGAGCTACAAAGGTGGAGCGACAACTTGCCTCTTCTTCGACTACACGGTTTGGCGAATCTTCTGCTGGGAGTAATAATGGGAGATTTGTGGGTCCTCGTTCATTTACGGCTCAGAATAAAGTGCAACCCCCACCTCCTAAACCGGTTGAAGTTGTGCCACCAACCCCGGCACGTTGAAAACCCCAGCTTTGTAAGTAAACCTCCTGCCACTAATTTGGGGCGTCAAACTCCCAATCCTTATGCTAGGACTTTTGGTAATAAATGTTTTAAGTGTGGGCAAGTAGGCCATACATCTAGTGGTTGTCATCTTCGAAAGAATGCTAATATGGTGGATCGTGATGAGGATGTTGAGGAAGAGGATGGTCCAGTTTATTGGGAGGTACCTAATGAGGAGGAGGAAGATGCCGAGACTCATGATTCATTGGTGGTTAATCGGTTGATGTTAACTACTCCTAGCGAAACAGAGGATCCAGCCCGGCATATTATTTTTCGCACCAAAGGGAAGATTAGAGATTGTGATATTCATATTATTGTTGACAGTGGGAGCAGTGAGAATTTGATTGCACGTGATATGGTGGATAAGTTGAAGCTTGACGTGAAGCCACACCCATCACCATATTCCGTTGGATGGATCAATACTGTTGGTAAGATTAAGGTACGTGATCAGTGCCTTGTACCTTTCTCTATTGGTCGTTATAATGATACTATCTTGTGTGATATAATTGATATGACTGCTTGCAATTTGTTGTTGGGGAGGCCTTGGCAATTTGATCTTAATGTCGTACACACGGGAAAGGATAATGTTATTTCCTTCAAGAAGGATGGGGCACGTTTCAATTTATGCCCCTTGAAAGTTAAGGGTTCTCTTACGAGGAAAGACTAAACCTATTATCTCTTTATGCTTGTTTGTCTACGAATTTATGGATGATCTTGTTGATGCTCCTTGTATTTATGCGGTGGTTCATAAGGATGTTGTAGGCGGTGTTAGTATGGTTCCTGTTTCTTTGCAATCACTTTTGGATGAGTATAGTTCTATTATGCCTGATGAGTTACCACCAGGGTTACCTCCTTTACGTAATATTCAGCATAACATTGATTTGGTTCCGGGTGCATCTCTTCCTAATCTTCCACATTATCGTATGAGTCATTGAGCATGATATTTTGAGGGAGCGGAGTGGAAGATTTATTGAAAAAGGGCTACATTCAGGAGAGTTTGAGTCCTTGTGCAGTTTCGGCCCTTCTTGTGCCTAAGAAGGATGGTACTTGGCGTATGTGCGTTGATAGTCGCGCCATCAACAAGATCACGGTCAAGTATCGTTTTCCTATTCCTCGCCTTGATGATATGTTGGATATGCTTCGTGGTGCTACAGTTTTTTCTAAAATTGATTTGAGGAGTGGGTACCATCAAGTTCGTGTTCGTCCGGGTGATGAGTGGAAGACAGCTTTCAAGACGAATGAGGGGTTGTATGAATGGTTGGTAATGCCGTTTGGTTTGTCTAACGCTCCTAGCACTTTTATGCGTTTGATGAATCAAGTCTTGAAACCATTTAATGGTAAATTTCTTGTGGTTTATTTTGATGACATCTTGATTTATAGTAAGTCCGAGGAGGAGCATCTTGCACACATCAAAGCAGTTTTGCAAGCTTTGAAGGAGAACGAGTTATACATTAACCTCAAAAAGAGTAGTTTTATGCTTAACAAACTATTATTTTTGGGTTATATTGTTTCTGCAGATGGCATTCATGTGGATGAGGACAAAGTTCGGGCTATTCGGGATTGGCCTATTCCGACTACCGTTAGTGAGGTACGAAGTTTTCATGGTCTTGCTACTTTTTATCGTCGCTTTATTCGAGATTTTAGTACTATCATGGCACCTATTACCGAATGTTTGAAGAAAGGAAAGTTTTCTTGGGGCGATGAGGCGACTTCTGCTTTTGCCTTGATTAAGGAAAAGTTGACTAGTGCTCCACTTTTAGTTTTGCCGGATTTCTCTAAGCCTTTTGAACTTGAGACGGATGCTTCTGTTGTTGGCATTGGGGCTGTTTTGATTCAAGAAAAGCGTCCGGTTGCTTTTATGAGTCAAAAGTGGAAGAGTCGAAACGGAAGTGGACAGTTTATGAGCTTGAGTTTTATGCGGTAGTGCAAGCCATCAAACATTGGGAGCAATATTTACTCCATCGAGAGTTTATTCTTCATACGGACCATGAAGCCTTGAAGTACATGAATGGACAGAAATCTTTGAACCGAATGCATGCAAGGTGGGTGGCTTATCTCCAACAGTTTACTTTTGTTATTATCCACAAGAGTGGTAGCCATAACAAGGTGGAGGATGCTTTGAGCCGTCGGGCATGTTTATTGGTGACTATGCATAACCTTGTTGTGGGTTTTGGCTGTCTCAAGGAGTTATATGAGACCGATCCGGATTTTGCGGAAGATTGGGCTAGATGTCGTGATGGTGGTAATTGTGGGTCTTTTCTCCTACAAGATGGGTTCCTCTTCTACTTGGATCGTTTGTGCATTCCTCAAGGCTCGGTTCGTGAGAGTCTTATACATGAGATTCACAAGGATGGTCATCATGGCATGGACAAGACAGTCGAGTTGGTTACAAGGAGTTACTTTTGGCCTCAGATTCGGAAGGACACTCATAAGTTTGTGCGGAAGTGTATGGTTTGCCAGTCTAACAAGGGCCATGCTCAAAATACGGGTTTGTATACTCCTTTGCCTATTCCAGAGGCTCCTTGGGAAGATCTTTCTATGGACTTGTACTTGGTTTGCCTCGCACACAACGTGGCAATGATTCCGTTTTTGTGGTTGTTGATCGTTTCTCCAAAATGGCTCACTTCATTCCTTGCCGGAAGACTTCGGATGCTTGTCATGTGGCGGGCTTATTCTTCAAGGAGGTGGTGCGTTTGCATGGAGTGCCTAAGACTATTACTTCCGATCGTGACACGAAATTCTTGAGTCACTTTTGGCGTACTTTATGGGGCTTATTCCGCACGGAGTTAGTTTAGTAGTGCTTTTCATCCTCAGACGGATGGGCAAACGGAGGTGGTTAATCGTTCCTTGGGTAGTATGCTTCGTTGTTTGTGTGGTGACAATCCTAAGAAGTGGGATTTGATGTTAGCTACAGCTGAGTTCGCTTTCAATAATATGCCCAATCGCACTACCAAGAAGTCCCCTTTTGAGATTGTGTATCAACGGCCCCCTACTCATACTCTTGGTTTGGTTCCATTGCCAAAGCATTCGGGATTTAGCATCGCTGCTGAGCATATGGCGGAGAAGTTTGATGAGGTGCAAAGGGAAGTTGTGAAGAACATTGAAGATTCCAATGCGAAGTACAAAGAAGCCGCAGACAAGAGGCGTCGCTTGAAGGAGTTTTCTGTTGGTGATTTGGTTATGGTTCACTTGCGTAAGGAGCGTTTTCCTCAAGGGACATACAGCAAGCTTCACCCCAAGAAGATCGGGCCGTGCAAGATTTTGACGAAGATCAATGCCAATGCTTATGTTGTGGATTTGCCGGTTGGTTGGAACATTTCTCCCACGTTTAATGTGTCCGATTTGGTTGAGTTTTATCCCAATGTGCCGCTTTATTTGGATGATGATTCGGGGACGAATCCTTTTGAAGTGGGGGAGAATGATGTATTCCATGGCGGGTTAGATGAAGCAGCAACTTCAGCAACAGGCACACAGGAGGACGACGCTGCAGCAAACGGGGAAGAGGCCTCACGACTCGTGCTAACCAGCACGAATCGTGCTTGGGATCTGCACGACCGGATTTTTGGGAACGAGGCGTATCACGACTGATTTTGCGTGGGACGAGTCGTGAGGCTTGGAACGACTCGTGCCCCACGCGTAATTTACTGATTCTGTTCGATTTACTTTCCTGTTTTAAAACTTATTTTAATTAGGATTCTTTGTTTTTTCTTTTCCTAGTTTTAAACGTATTAATTTAGGATTCTATTTCCTTTTTCCTTTTCCTAGTTAGTAGAGGATTTTAGGTAGTATTTATAATTCCTTTCACAGTTAGAAACTTACGTTATTTCTCTTAATCAAATTCCTTTGCAAGTTTTGCAAGTTATTGTGTTCTTCCTAAAAGTCATTAATTGACTTTGCCAATAATCTTCTTCGGTTGATTATTAGATTAAATTCTTTTGCGAGAAGTTTAATCATATCCCTTTTATTTCGTTAATCGGGTTTACTCCTTTTGCGAGGATTGAATCGATTATCTTTTTTTTTTTTTAATTCCGCTGCAACTACTTTACATCATGTTCTCTAACACGCCTCCTCACGTGTAGCCGGGCTTTGCCAAAGGCTTACAATGATAAAGTTTCAGGTTTCACCTTAAAACCAATTGGTGTTAAGGGGAGTAGCCCAGGATCCTTATATGTTAGAGATAAGTCTTGTTTATTCCCGAGGTGGGATAATGTTATCTAACATGTTTTTACATTTTTCATGTATTTTGAAATATCAATATAGTTGCTGATATCACAAGGATTATAACAATATAAGCTGCTAATGAGGTTATAAGGTGGAGGATAACAAGCGTTATAACCTCAATTAGCAGCCTTTAAAATTACAAACAAGAAATTACTACACAATTCGTTAGATGCATTGCTTTTCACGTAAATCGTTATCTGATAACAAACCCGTCGTTAGGTTCGTTATCCTCTCTGCCCCTGGCCCTGGTCTCAACACAATTCCATTCCTCACTGCATATTGAGGAACAAATCCATTTTTCTCTACTCTATCAAACCACCCACCCGCCACAAAGCCACCGGGCTCCCGCCCTAAAAGTTCCACATCAATCTTGTCAAGAAGTTCCTTATTTTTTCCAAACTTCCTCGCAAACGGAGCATTGCTCTCTATGAGTTTCGGGTATTCTTCAACACCAAGAATATGTGGATGTTGTTTTGGAGGTTCGTCCCATGATATGAAATGTAGGTCATGATTTACTGTTGTGTTCCGAAACTCGTCAGCATTGCAGATGACTGTCTGGAAATATCCTTCGGGCGATGAAAGGAAGTTGGCGTAGTATAATAGAACTGTTCTTGGGAGGTTGTCCCATCCCCATATACAGAACTCTATGAAGGGGCGCGATAGCATCATCCAAGCAGAACCTAACGAGAATAATCATAAGAAGGAACTGACCGTTTAGTACAATGGATATACAAGCCAAACATGATGAGATGAACTATACCAGAAAAATTATACTCCCTCCCCGTCCCTAAATGAATGTCTAATTTTTATTTAAGGGACATTCTGAAAATGTTTACTTTTTGTGAATTTCATTGACAAAGATAAATTAAAAAAAATTAAAAAAAAAACTTTTTCACTTTCTACATTTTTAGTTTTGCTAGTATATGATGAATAGTGAAAAAAAGGTAAAAAATCAATCATTTAAGGACAGTTTTTTTATGAAAAAAGACATTCATTTTTGGACTAAATAATCTTGAAAATGGACATTCAATTAAGGACAGAGGGAGCACTTAACATGATGTTTTAGTGTTGAAGTACAATTAAGCACGAGATCACTTAAAACCTAGCTCGTAGGGCTTCTTTATGTTTGAGTGAGTAGGCCAAGAAGCTTAATGTTTAGCGTTAAGTACTAAGAATGGGTCGAACACCAAATTTAAAACCTTGATGTCATGTGCATATGGTCTATTTACTCAAACGTTTACATCCGTTATAAGGCTCATTTGACTGACGGATGATGGCTTATAATCTTTGGCTGCTCAACTCATAGTGTATTACCATTATGGGATATCTATATAGACTTGAGACTATAAATAAAAGAGATGCATTGAAATCCTGACCTGTGAAAAGCCTGAAGGCAGTTGGCAAATTCCGAGTCTCATTGATCATGACCACATCTGATTTGTTAACGCTATACAGCCCTGGATCGATTATAACTGGCTTGGCTCTCACCCACCTGCAATGATCTTTTCTCTATTAACAAAATTGCACCACCCAAAAATAAGTACCTTGTACGAGCAATAAAGTTGTCTTAACCAAGGTTCACGTACTCCTTCCAATCAAGATCACTGGTGTACTCGATAAAATTAAAATCCCGTGGAATACTTGAGAACGAGTGAAGTAAATCTGTCCAACAATAAGAATTAGATGCAGAAATTAAGTGAGAGACCATCCAAATATTAACAAACACGACACTTTTGAAACAAATGGAAGTGGTAAGTGTGATCAGTTATACTAAACAACTCCTAAAAGAGTCATCACTATAACTAGCTAGGAGTTTATATTTTATGAAAACAAAAAGGTTACCAAAAAAGACATACCATCTTGGGTAACCAAAGGATAATCAGAGGCACTCAAGTTAATAAACCAATCCCAATGGCCACCTTCCTTCAACAAAATGGCAGCCGCGTGCAGCGTATTTGTAACCATAGTAGGTCCTCTGTAAGTAATCATGTTAGACTTCACCACCACCCTAACATTACCCACTTTCTTGAAAACTGGTTCGCTCTTGACAAAATTTGCCAGCTCCAACCTCTCTTCCGCCGGGGCTTCACGGTCCAAGTGAAGAACGTATTGATTCAAGGGGTGGTAGATGGCTCTGAGGGTCCGTTTCAAGGCCTCGCCGTCGCCTGCAGAGCCAGAGATCAAATAAGCGAGACGGGGAATTGAGGAAGAAGGAAGGGAAGGGATGATGTTGAACTTGGATGCGACGAATCTTGGGGTAAAGGTATTTGAAAAGGAGTTGGCAGTGAGGCGGAATAAGAAGAGGAGAATGGTAGACATGAGGATGGAAAAGACCACCGGGAGGCACCATTTTGTTTTCTTTGATGGGTAATTTCTGTTTTCCATTGTTAACTTACCACTTACTCATTAAAAAGGATGGAGGGACGGGGAATGTAGGGGAGGTGGAGGGCAGGGGAGTGTGTATGTGTGTGTGTGTGTGTAATTGCTTGAGTTAGAGAGAGGAGGAATGCAAAATCCAATGGAGGAATAATAAATAAATAATGGTGGTGGAGTGGTTTGCAAATTGATTGAACTTTAATCTGCTATTCATTACTGCAAATTGATTATTTCAAAATGCAAGATTGAAGGTAATTACAATTTTTCTCTCAAAAAAGAAAAGAGAAGAAGGTAATTATAATTTTCATATAATAGACCACTTCAATTTGTAGTTGGGCAGTAAACTCTAAGTCTAAGATATGGCCATTTGACTATCTAATTGGGGGGTCGAGTGGGTTCAAGTCAACTGAAGATGTGAGGCGAAGGCCTTTGAGTAGAAAATCCGCCATTGGACGTGTGGAAATTGGTTCAAAATTTTGGAATTTTAAAGCAACGGATCACACTTTCTACACCTAAATCAAGGCTTTCTTTGAGTCAATCCTTTAACTTCAATGCACTTATAAGATTTGTTCTGTAACTATGATCAGAAAAGTGCTGAAAAGCCGCAAAAAATGAAGAAAAAAAAACGCATACCATCTTGGGTAATTGAAAAAAGGATAATCAAGTTAATTGTCACCTTCCTTCAACAAAATTGCCGCCGCCTTCTGCTTATGCCCTCTCTTACGAACGTGTTTCATGGTAGAGTCCGTTCCAAGGCCTCGCCGTCGAGATTGGGGAAGTTACGTGGAGCTTGGATTCGGCAACGATAAAGTTAGGGCCGTTTGGTTCTTTGAAAAAAAATAATTTAATGAATGGAATGGTCAATCAAATTGAATTTTTTAAGGAATTGGAATGTAAAAAATTGGTCAAATTTTTCCGTTTGGTTGACATGAAATGGAATGGAATTGTCATTAATTTTTTGACAAATCATGTTTGATTTGAAAATACAAATTATAGCAATGAAATGAAAGTATATAAAATGACCAATTTACACTTTTTTTTAAAAAATACTTCCTCCGTCCAAGTACATACTTCACGGTTACTGTTCACACGTGGATTAAGGAAAAAAATAATGATATAATGTTGTGAGTGTAAAAATAAAATAGGAGAGAGAATGAGTGGAGGGAATAGTAAATTATAATGGTGTTGTGAGTATTAAAATAATGTAGGAGACAAAGTGTGAAGTATGTAATTGGACGCCCAAAATAGAAAGTGTGAAATATGTAACTGAACGGAGGGAGTATTTTTTTGGGAGGGGGGTAGGTAGGGGTATGCAAAATGAGTAAAAAATACTTTTTTTTTTCGTGTGGTAGGGGGGGGGGGATAGGGCATGGCGGAATGGGGGGGTTAGGCGAGGAAAAAAATAAAAAAATTCGTGGGCGTGGGGGGGTAGGGCGAGGGATGGATGGGGGGGTAGAGGCGAGAAAAAAAAAGAAAAAAAATTCGTGGGGGTGGGGGTGGGGGTAGAGGCGGAGATTTGGATGGGGGGTTAGGCGGAAAAAAAAAAAAAATTCGTGGGGGTAGGGGTAGGGCAGGGCTGGATGGGGGTAGGCAGAAATAAAAAATTTCGTGGAGTGGGAGGGGTAGGGCAAGGCTGGATGAGGGGGGGGGTAGGCAGAAAAAAAAATTTGTGAGAGTGAGGTAGGGGGTGGGGGGTAGGGCAGGGGGTATGCAAAAAAAAAAATCATGAGGGTGGGGTGGGGGTGGGGGTAGGGCAGGGGTGGGTGGGGTGGGGGCTGGATTGGGAGGTGGGTAGGCAGGGGTAGGGGTGGTTTGAGTTGGGGGGTATTTTGGTCATAAAAAAAAATTCATTCCCTAAGGAATTTCTCATTCCTTCCATTTATGGAAGGAATGCCCAATTTCTTCACTGACTGGGTGGAATTCATCATTCCAATGAAATGAATTTTCTTTTAAAACTTACACCAAACAGGGCAAAGGAATGAAGGAAATGGAATTGGGCATTCCATTCCCCCACTTTACCACCAACCAAACGCCCCCTTAGGGTTTGGATGAAATTGATTGACGGTGAAGTGGAAGAACTGAAATGGTCGTCGCCAACCATAACCATTGGGCCCTCTGAAAAACTTTCATATCCAAAAAGTCCTAAAAATAATTATTAAATCTTAAAAATCACAAAATTCAATTTTTAAAATCAAAAATAAAACAAAAATTAACTATTTAACAAATGTTGTTATGATCGGAACATTTGTAAAGATGAAGATTTGTTTTCTAAGAATACTGAGGTGTCATCTGTGCTTCTGACTTTTAGAATACAAAGCTTTATTATATTTAGAAATAATAAAAACATAATAATTAAAAAATATATTATTATATAAAGTATTAATAATAAGATAAATTCTTAATCCCATGTCCAATAATAATTAATTAGAAAAGCAATTATATTGTCTTATTAAATTTAATTGTTATAACTTATAATTAATATGAAGATGAGGCAAAAAATGTTGAATTTTTTGTTTCATAATAAATATCTACTTATGATTTTGCTCAAAAATAAAAATAAATATTAAAATGGGGACATGTGTGGAATAATGCTAATAAGAAAAGTAAACTCTAAAGTGTGGCAATTTGATCATGTAATTACTTGTGTAGTGTGTCAAGTGTAAAGTAGGATGGGATTTGGTCCCAATTTGAAGGTTAGACTAGAGTCATCGGTGACCCAGGAGGCAGGATCAATACTAAAGACAAACACCAAAAAAAAAAAATAGAAAAAAATAGAAAGTCATGGTATATTGGCAATATGAGCAACTGGCCGACCTGAAGTTGGGTTAGGTTGTTTGATTTTATTTTGACACATGTCATTCAATGATTGGGTGACATATATTTATATAAATATATACTCCCTCCGTCCAAGTAAGTATTTCACAGTTACTGTTCACGCGTGGATTAAGGAGAGAGTATTATATTGAAAGTGTTGTGAGTGTGAAATTAAAATAGGAGAGAGAATGAGTGGAGGGAATAGTAAATTATAATGGTGTTGTGAGTATTAAAATAATGTAGGAGAGAGAATGAGTGGAGGGAATAGTAAAGATTCATTTCCATTTTGGGAAAGAAACAAAGTGTGAAGTATGTAATTGGACGCCCAAAATAGAAAGTGTGAAGTATGTAACTGGACGGAGGGAGTATTTAAAACTAATACTCCCTCCGTCTCGATAATAGCTTCACCATTTTGGTTCGACACGTAAATTAAGGAAAAAGGTAAGTGGAAAAAATGTTGTGAGTGTAAAAGTAAAATAGGAGAGAGAATGCGTGGAGGGAATAGTAAATTTGAAAAGTGTTGTGAGTATAAAAGTGAAATAGGAGAGAGAATTAGTGAGTGGAATAGTAAAAATTCTTTGCCATTTTAGGAAAGGTGAAGCTTCTAACGGGACGCCCTTTTGGGTAATTGGTGAAGCTTTTATTGGGACGGAGAGAGTATATTTTATATAATTATATAAAATAAAAAAATAAAAAATATATCAAAATTCATAATTTTAGAAATATTATTACTAATACATTATTAAAAAAATGATAATTATATAAAGTAAAAAAATAAAAAATATATCAAGTAAATTATAAATTATGAATTTATAATTGAATGGGTAATTATTTTTAATAATTGTACGAATAATTTTAGAAATATTATTACTAATACATTATTTAAAAAAATAAAATGATAAGTATTTTAGGTAAGTTGAAGTAAAGAGAAATAAATATTTTATTAAAAGATTGGGCTGTGGTTGGATCACTGATGGAATCATAAATTATATGTATAAGGTTGAGAGTGATGTATATGAAAGTGAGAGAAATTAATATTTTATTTGAGGTTAGATTGGATTGGGATCACTGATTAGGATAGTCTATTTTTCACTGATTAGGATAGTCTATTTTTAATAGGAGAGGACAACTCTAATCACACTTTGGTTACACACTCTAAAATTCAAAACAAATGAAAATGTTTAATAATAATAAAAGCCACACAAATACAAAGTCTAATAAGTATTAGAATTATATAAAAATATTTATTTTATGTAATACTTAATATGTTTCTAAAGATAATTTCACTCTATTTCTTATAATCAATTTAATTGAACTTATTCAATTGAATTTTAATCATAATATTATAAAATTACTAAAAGTTGTTATTGATTTACTATTATAACTACTATTAATAATAAGTATTAGAATTATATAAAAATATTTATTTTTTTATAAAAAAGATAAATATCAATTTGAGTTCACTTCCCCTAAAAGAAATTGCACTCTATCTATTTAAGATGAGTCACACATTTATGCATGCCATGAGAATAAGGGAACTACATTTATAAAAATAAAATAAATACTCCCTCGTCCCACCAAAACTGATACTTATTTCCTTTTTGGTCTGTCCCACCAAAACTGATACTGCCCAAAATGGCAAAGGAATCTTCACTATTTACCCCACTCATTCTCTCTCCTATTTCACTTTTACACTCACAACATTCTCTCTCCTAACTATTCCTCCCACTCATTCTCTCTCCTATTTAATTCTTCATACTCACAACATTTTTTTTCACTTTTTCTCTCACTTACTTTTCCTTAATCCCCGTGTCCAAAAATTTAGTATCAATGTTGGTGGGACGGAGGGAGTACATGGTATTTCATATACTTCTTTGAAATACAATTATTAGTGACTTGTACTTTTTTCTAAAATGATACATAAAATTTAACAGCTCAATATTTTATACTATATCCTTAGGTTGTGAAAAAAATAAATTGCTATTCATTTTATAATTGTAAAATTAAATATTTAGAAAGTAAATATAATTTGGACATTCAGTTACGAACTGGGAAACTAGAAAAATGTTAATTGTATCTGTTAAATGCAAAACAAGATATCATGTTCGACGTTACTCTAAAATTTCAAGATAGAGCACTATTTGTTCTAATGGAACTCTAAATTTTGCTTTATTATAAAGCAACTCCATTTCTTACACCAAATTTGATGCAAAAGATAAAGTTTTGATATCCCATTTTCCTCTATATTTTTTTTAAAATCTTTTTATTTTATTTTATTCGATACATATAAAAAGATTTTATAATATAAACTATAAAGTATAAATAACGAGTTGATATTATAAATAATTAGTTTTTTAAAAAGTTTAAGGAAAAATCATTTTTACATTGACACTTAATAATACATGCAATGATATTTTTTTCACTTACACTTTTTTATACTAATACTTACATTTTTTTACCCTAAACTGATATTTTTTTATACTAACACTGACACTTTTTTACGCTGACACTTAATAATACATAAAATGACACTTTTTACACTGGCATTTTGTTACACTAACATTGACATTTTTTTACACTGACACTTAATAATACATGCACTGACACTATTTATACTGACATTTTTTACATTAACACGAACACTAGCGGGGGAAACAAAATACATTTTTTTAGCTTAAAAAAACGTGTTTTTGTAACATTTTGACATAAATAATGTAATATATTTATATAGGTGAAATAATAATGAATATTTAAAAAATATTTTATTTGACAAAAGATTTAAAGCAAATTATTGAAAAAGTTTGATGCAAAAATTACATCATTATAAAAAATATTGCAAATTTTGCATTGCACCGTTACCGTTAGAGATGCTATGAACAAAATACTCCCTCCGTCCCACGTGAATGCAAACTTATTTTCATTTTGGTCTGTCCCACGTGAATGCAAACTGCCCAAAATGAAAACAAATTTATTATTTTATATTCACCCTACCCCACCCACTCATTCTCTCTCTTCATTTTCCACCATACTCCCTCCGTCCCAGCGAAAGAGTCGGTAAATTTGTCCGACACGCAAAATAAGAAATGTGATGTAGGAAAGAGAAAAAGTTTAAATGTTGTGAGTATGAAAAATTAAATAGGAGAGAGAATGAGTGGGAGGTGATGTAAGAAAGATAATGTTGTGAGTGTAAAAGTAAAGTAGGAGAGAAAATGAGTGGAGAGAATAGTGATTTAAGGTTTCCTTTTTGGGAAAGTGGCTTTTTAAATGGGACGCCCAAAAAGGAAATAAATGGCTCTTTCGCTGGGACGGAGGGAGTACAATTTATTCAACCAACCTACTATTAACTCCACTCATTCTCTCTCTTCATTTCCTACTACACATTTTCATTATCTTAATAATACTCCTTAATTATTGTGCCCGAAAAAATGGTTTGCAATGACGTGGGACGGAGGGAGTATATTTCAACATTATTATATAGGTGTCGGTTGTCTTTTTCTGTTTCTATTATCAAGTCTTACAATTGACTCTTATGACCAGATTATATTGTCTTATCTATCTAGCACAATTTAATGCTGCCTCCGTCCCTAAATATTTATCCCATTTGACTTTTCAAACATTTTAATTTAGTAATTTTGAAGCTTTAATTTTGATTATTTTTACGAACGCTTTGAAAATTATTGATAATATACACCGCCGTTATGTAATACTCCGTCCCTAAATGTTACAAGTTTTGAAAATTTAGTGATTTTGAAGCTTTAATTTTAAAAATGAGACTAACTTTTTGGGACAAAGGAAAAGGGGAAATGGGACAAACATTTAGGGACGGAGGGAGTACTAAGGATTAAATCATATCTAAATGTAAATGATATCCCGATTTAATGTTTTTAATTTGAATTGTCACGGAAATTAAAAAAATTAAATATTGTGAGTATAAAAAATAAAGTATGAGAGAAAAAGTGAATAGGGAATTTTTATTATAAGAATAACAAATGTATCTCATTATTCATTTTAAATAATAAAATAACTAAGAATCTTAAATTGCGATAGACTAAAAAGGAAAGTAAGAAGTTTATACCGGGACGGAGAAAGTATTATATTGACATAATAAATTTTCAAACCATAATGAAAGTCAAGAAAGTTAAGAACCTTCATATAAGTATACAAATTCATAATTAACTACATGTGCAAAGTTACTTCCCTTCCATAACTTTTAATCTTTGATCTATTCCTCTCTTACCAATGTTGTCACATTAAATTTTAATAAGCATAAAAAACCCTTTTAAGAGAAAAAATTGACTAGATTTAGTATAGTCCAAAATATATAACAATTCAACATTTATTGATAGATAAAAAAATTTGTAACAAAGTTAATAATAATCTGTCGGTGAAAATGAATTCATTAGAATAAAAGAAAAGTGATTGGAAAGTTTTAAAATTATATTTTAATGTTCGAGAATTTTCTCTACATGTTACATTACTAGCCTAAGTTCGTGTTCAAGGTCAAGTTTTTTTTTTTAATTAATTTTTTTTTTATGGCTAAATGAGAAAGGGACAAAATAGTGAGGGCAAAATGGGGATTTCGGCCGGTGGAACTGTTCAAAGAACTGTTCATATGGCCTCCCTCATTTATACTATAAATTTTTATAATATTGCATTCAGTTTTATATTTACATATAAGTGAATATAATATTGCATGTAGGTCAGAGGCGGACATACATAGGTGTAAGCAGGTGCAGTCGGCCCTGCTTGACTTTTTCTTTCTTTCTTAACACTAAACGACGTCGTATTGTACATAGTATAAATAAAACATTCGACCAATAGAATTAGAATAGCAAAAAGAGAAAATTAAAGGACTGTATCTGCGACTCAAGACGGGACGACGAACGACGGAAATGCCACCACCAGTAGTAGAGACTGAACGGTTGCAGCATTTACAATATATAAATTCCATCTCCATTGGAAATCTTTTGAAGCCAAAAGGACTAAGTGTGTTTGATCGTCTCATTCAGATGATTGATTCAGCAATAGAGGTAATTTTATGGCATTATGTAAAAAAAAAAAAAGGTATGTAGTTAGCTTGCTGCTTAGATTATTTTAGTCGCACTAAAATTGTATTGCATGTGAAAAAATAGCAAAAAAAATAAAAATAAAAAATTGGGGGCGCTGGCCCCGAACCTCCATCTTCAATCCTTTGTTCTAAAGAATCTTGGCCCCCTTTCTTATTTTTCTGCGTCCGCCACTGATGTAGGCATGTCAATTTTGACTCGTTACCCGTTTACCCATTTGACTCGACTCGTTATTTACCCAATCCAACTCGCTAATATAGCTGGGTTTTACGAGTCGACCTGCATAACCAGTTAAGTTTGTGGGTTGATCCGTACCCATTTCCGAATTGTTTAACACGCGACCAAAATATATCGAAATTATAAAAGTAATCATCCATGAACTTAATGTTAACGAGTGTATTCACCAAACCGCTTACCCATCTTGTTTAATTCGTTACCCATCTTGTTTAATCTATAAGTTAAATAAGTTGTAGCGCATTTACCCGCAAACCTGTCATTATCCGACTCGTACTTGCGTCTATTCATTGCATTATTATATACTAATGAATTAAGAACTTTATTGTTAGTTTAATTTAATTAAAATTTTAAATTTTAAAAAGAAATAATTTGTCAAAAAAAAAAAAAAATCAAATCAAATTGTCAATGATAAATCATTCCAAATTTGACGACTGCCCTTTTATAAGATTTAATGACAGATAAGACAACATTTGCCAAACCCCTCCACCGGCCCAACCCAATAATAAGCCCACCCACTCTCTCTCTCTCTCTCTCTCTCTCTCTCCTTCCCTGTACTGTAACGCTTCTCTCTCTCTCTCTCTCTAAAACTCTTAAAGCTCTCTACATCTCAAATCAGATCAAAAAATTAAAACTCCTACAATCCTATCCCCAAATTCTAGGGTTAGGGTTGAGGAAATTTCCATCCATCAATTGATTCAATTAGATCGGAGATAATATGGGGAAAGGAGGCGCATTGAGCGAAGGTGTAGTCAGGAAGATCCTCTTATCTTATGCCTACGTAGGCATCTGGATCACTCTCAGCTTCGCCGTCATCGTCTACAACAAGTATATTCTCGATCGGAAACTGTATGGATGGCCGTTTCCGATCTCTCTAACCATGATCCATATGGGTTTCTGCTCCTCCATAGCTTATCTCCTTGTCTCCGTCTTCAAGGTCGTCGAGCCTGTTTCAATGTCCCGTGAGGTTTACTTCAAATCCGTCGTCCCAATCGGGCTTCTCTATTCCCTTAGCCTCTGGTTATCCAATTCCGCTTACATTTACCTCTCCGTTTCCTTCATTCAAATGCTTAAAGCCCTAATGCCTGTTGCCGTTTACATTATCAGCGTTATGTTTAAGAAGGAAGGGTTCAAGAACGATACTTTTGCTAACATGATGTCGATCTCTGTTGGTGTCGCCGTCGCGGCTTACGGCGAGGCTAAGTTCAATACCTGGGGTGTTACCCTTCAGCTTGGCGCGCTTGCTTTTGAGGCTACCCGTTTGGTTCTGATTCAGATCTTGTTGACTTCCAAGGGTATTAGCTTAAACCCCATTACTACTCTCTATTACGTTGCTCCCTGCTGCTTTGTTTTCCTTTCAGTGCCTTGGATTTTCGTGGAATTTCCTGTTTTGAGAGACACTTCGAGTTTCCATTTCGATTATTTGATTTTCGGGACTAATTCAATCTGCGCATTCGCTTTGAATCTTGCTGTGTTCTTGCTTGTTGGGAAAACTTCTGCTTTGACCATGAATGTGGCTGGGGTTGTTAAGGATTGGCTTTTGATTGCCTTTTCTTGGTCTGTGATTAAGGATACTGTTACCCCACTTAATCTGTTTGGTTATGGGATTGCTTTTTTGGGTGTTGCTTATTACAATCATTCCAAGTTGCAAGCTTTAAAGGCAAAGGAAGCTCAGAAGAAGACGGCTCAGGCTGATGAGGAAGCTGCGGGCAAGCTGTTGGAAGTCAGAGAAGGGGTTGATGCAGGAGCTAAGAAGACTGTGACCGATAATTAATTCGATTGATGGGAAAGTTTGAGTTTTCGGGCTTTATAATTACATATAATAGAGAAGAAGATGAAGGATTAAGGTTCGAGTTTATTAATTTGTTTACTAGTAGGTTTTTGTTCATGTGTACTTGGTAATATTATTTATATATCCCTTTATGAGTTCTTTCTAATATATGCCACCACTGTTATATCGCCGGAGGGGTTTTCATGGTTTGCGTGTTGAAACCTGATCCATGTATGTCTCTTTGTGACTTCAGAAAGATTTGTAGAGGTTACTTGTAATTAGTTAACTTCTATATATAATGATAAATGTTTCTGAAATCTTCCATTTGGTGAAGAAATGAATTTATGCAAATTTGAGGTAGTTGCGGAAACATTAAATTGGATTTCATTATGTGGTCCATGCAAATTTGATAAGAAGTGCAGATGTTAGTAAGCTTATGGCTAGTAAAGGCACTAATCGCCTTTGTGTGGTCTTCTTCCCATTTGTTTTCATGACAAAAACTTCATCCAAACAGCCTTAAAACTCTTTGTAGGCTTCCATCATACAAAATCATGTTGTTTTTAGCTAGCAAAGACAACTTTTTGCCCTACCCGTAAAAGAAAGTGTTTGAATAAAACAATCTGAATGTCATTACGTAAGGGGGTTTCTTCTGTAAAATTTATTTATGTCCTTTTTTCTTTCACATTATTTTCGACTTTGGTAGAGCTAGTTTATTCTTATGCTTTCATCACCAAAAGAGCATGGCATGTTTGTTTTGTATCACAATTTTTTCGACTTTAATAGAGCTAGTTTTATTCTCTGTTGTCATCAGTAAAAGAGCAAGATCTACATATGTTCTTCATGAAGGTGATCCTATTGCTCACTTCGTTGAAAGTACTTGCTGCTGCTTTGACTTGTACACACAATTGTTTACGCTTTCTTCAACTAGATTACTTGTTATTGGTTTTTCGACTAATACACTCTCGCATTCTAATTGGTCTGTGATCTTTTCTTCAACTAGATTACGTGTTATTGCTTTGACTAATACGCTCTCATGTTCCAATTGGTCTATGATCTTAATTTTAATGTTTAGTCATCCTTTATCTATTAGTAACGATTCCAAAAACCACCTTGAGATTTTTAAATTCTCTCCCTCTGTAGCTTGTGTGTAGTCTCATCTACAGGATATGAAAGTAGTCTTTAGCTAACAAGTGTTCTTCCACCAAGTTTGTCATTCTTCCTTTATTTTCTTGTGATAATCAAACATTGTTTACCTGAACCCTAATGTTAATTGAAGGTCAACCGAGTATTTGTTGTTTAATGCTGTTGAGGTGTTTCAGCGTGTGTTCCCCTTCATCTGAGTTACCGAGAAATTAATAATGTTGGGGAAAGTTGTTTAGCATTGTTAAGCGTAGCTGCTTGCTGATACTGCATTGTTAATATATTAATCTCTGTTTACTCTTCTTTGCGTGATTTTCTCTGTTATCGAGTATTGAGAAGTAGGAATTGAACACAAGTTATGAGGCCTGATTACAGTGGTGGATCTACACTACACCTAAGCTATTGGTGGTGCAGGTGCACCATCAGGCACACAGTGAGATCCGGCCTTGCCTGATTAGGGTCAATGGGAATGTACTAACAACAACGGAGTCCGTGTGCATAGACAACCGTGAACACTACGTTTGCACTTTTAGGGCTCGTTTGGTAGGCCGATAGGATTAGCATGTATTAATAGGGAGGAGGTTATTAATTCAGGGATTAATAATATCACCCTTTTTTTAGGATACATAAGAAGGGAATAAGAGGTGTTTATATGCTTATCTGGGTTGTACTTTGGATAATTACTACGGTTGCATTTAATCTACCAAACATATTTTTATTGGACTAATAATCTTATCCGGTCATTTATCAACCTAGGGGTGGAAGCGGTTCGGCTCAAACCGCGGTTTGAAGTCGAACCGAGCCAAATCGTGCGGTTTGGCTCGGTTTTTAGACATAAGCGGTTTAGCTCGGTTTGAAAAATTGACAAATCATGTGGTTCAGCTCAGCTTGAGGTTTAACACCCCTAACCGCGGTTTGGAACCGTCAAGCCGAACCGTCAAACCGAGCCATGAGCCGAACCATCAAACCGCGATCCTGACCGTCCTTCAAAAACCTAATTAATCTCAGCCTTTGATTTAAACAAAACCCTAAGTATCATGATGCAAAGAGAGACAAATTCAGATTCAAGGTATGATTATTTCAACTCCTTGTGTCCGGGCACAACAAGTGACAAATTCAGATTCAAGGGCTCTTCTATGAGGTACCATTTCTTTGACGCTTAATCTTGTAAATCTGTGTCTTGTACTTGTTATTCTGTTTTTTTGGTCATTAGACTTAATACAGTAGGAAATGCTGTAGTTTTGGCATTTTATTTGGATGTAGTGGGTAAATAATTTGAGATAAGCTCAGCATAAATCTCAAGTGAATGTTTCAGCAAGGGAAGGAGAAGAATCCTTAAGTTTGTGCAGGTTTCTTAATTGTCAATTATCTGAGGGTGGAAGGATGGGACGGATTGGTTGTTTAGTTTTTATGCCTCTTTATTATAACTAGGTGACACCATGGTTCCTCTTAACCTGTTGAGATAACATGTTCTGGAACCAACATACACCCGGTCTATCAATATGTTTGTCATTTAGTAGTAGAACATATGGAAGAGTCATATATAACACTAGTGGCGAAGCCAGGATTTACTGATTAGGCGGGCCAAACCGCGGTTTAGACCGAGCCAAACCGAACCATAGCGGTTTGGCTTAGCTCGGTTTGAAAATTTTTATGGTTTAGCTCGGTTTGGAATTTTTCCAAACCGATGTTAGCGGTTTGCCTTCTAAATTTGGCCAAACCGAGCTAAACCGAACCATTTCCACCCCTATATCAACCTACCAAACGGCCCCTCCTTAAAGTATTCCTTCCCGGAGTGCCTATCTCTTAGGTGACAACTCTCAAAATGACTTTCAATGAAAAAATGGACATTTATTTTGAGCAAACCAGTAACACACTAAATTTAACTCTAATAACAAAGATGGAGTATTTCACAGTATAAATTTTACCAGGATTTAATTCTTATATAAAAAAAAGGTTTTTTTTTTTTTTTTTGGATCCATGTGGAGAGTGACATGGGAGTATTACTTGCATTAAATAACGGACCACTTCCTCTAGGTCTAAGTCTAAGTCCCTCAAACGATGTAGTAAGCCAAGCCATTAAAGACCCTACCAAGTAGTAGTAGTTCTTCCATGACGAGTCACCCAATCATACAGCCCACCAAATCACCAACTTAGTACTCCAGTGTTAATGGACTTGTGCCCACCTACAAACCAACATAGTACTCTCCAATATTAATGGATGATTAGGGCCCACCCACCATGACAATATTGCAACTAAACACTACACTTAATACACTAACTCCCATCTGGCTTTCCTACTTGCACACACTTTTTACCTAATAAATACACTGCTTTCATACCTGTAATGAATATGTAGAAAACTAGGGGGGTAAATGGTTTGGTTTGGTTTGGTTCGGTTTGGGACAATTTACGGATCGAACCACTAATCATCCAGTTTGGAAAATTTTTAAATCGAACCGAACCATGAAAAAATTCAAACCGAACCGAACTAAAATGTCATGGTTTGGTTCGGTTTGGTTCGAACCGCGGTTTAATTTTACGGTTCGAACCGCGGTTTACGATTCAAACCGCGGTTTAAACCACAATTCGAACCACGGTTCAAACCATGAATAAAACATTGCTTAAACCATTAATTAGAACATGGTTTCAAAATACACAATTCATTGTCATGTTTGTTTGAATTTTTCAAACATAACATACATAAATAAGAGATTAAGTATTTAAATACAACTTGAAATTGTGATTCAATGTTTATGATAACAACATGCCATTTGAGTACTTGTAATGGTATGTGATAAAGAGTGAATTAACATTATTACAAGAAGATTAACCAAAAGAAAAAAGGGTTATGGGCTAAAATCCATGAATAGAATTAGGAGTTTTCAAATCTAAATGTAAGGTGAAAAAGAAAAATATACATATCTACGGATAATATTGAACGGTTTGGTGGTTTGGTGGATTGGTTCGATTTGATGGTTCGGTCTCACGGTCTCGAACCGTGGTTTGGGGGTCCAAACCGCAGACCAAACCGAACCACACGGTTTGACAATTTTTGGAACCGAACCAAACCACTATTGCTTGAAAATCGAACTAAACCGCATGGTTTGATTTGGTTCGATTCCGAATCGCGGTTTGAACCGAACCACTTACACCCCTAATATGTACGTGCAAATACAAGTACTGCACTACAAGTCTATACTCAAGAACATAATCTGCAAACCAAAGTGCCATATTGTCGAATAGCAACCATGCTAAGAGTTGAGCATGCCATAATCCATGTTTAATGTACCCAATGGAACTACTAAAATACGAAAGTTTTAAACTTCTAAAAAGATTAAGTTTTCCCATGTCTCTAAGCAGTTAGTTTTTTTGTTAGTTGTTACCAGCTTCCTCTGGCAACTTTCCTTCACGGCGAGGGGTGTATTTCTCCATCAACTGGTTGAGTGCAGCATCGAATTCTTTTTCCAGATCAACTTCTTCGCTCAAGTGCTTCCGCTTGAGTTCAACCATCTTGTCTTGATGAAGTTTGATCACTTTCTCCCTCTCCTCCACGAATTCCTCCATCTCTTTTTCCTGACACTTGACAAACTTTTCAAATTCCTCACCCCTAAATCCAAAGGACGAAAAAGAAATCAGTAAAGCACATCGACATAATCCTCTCACACCAGAGAGGTTGGCCAGAAGATAAAGTGTTACTGTGGTAAAACCATGGAAAATTGGGTTTTCACAGGAAAATAGAGTTACTTGGTTGCCCAAGTACTAAAATAGAACTGAAGTCCATACCTTTTACCATTGGCACTGGTCTTAGGGCAACTTACAGCCTTTACAGACCATCAGAATTCGAACTACTTTTACAACTCTATACAAGTGTTCGCCACTCCAAATATGATTCATGATGGTCAATAGTGGTGAAGCTAGGAATTTTCCCAAATTTAACATACAAGGAGGAAAAAATAATAATGTAGTGCAAACTTTTCCCAAAATTAAGGGGTCAAAATGTACAAATCCATCATAAAAGTTGAAGGTGCTAAAATTGACACGCTTCAAAATTGAAGGGTGTCACCCATGCCATTAACGTGACTTCGCCATTGGTGGTCAATACTAGCCCACAAAGTTAGGTGCAGAATCCCAAAACCAGAAGTCGTTATATGACTCTTAGAATTTAAGAAATGGAGATCAAAAGGACAATACTGATTACTGAATTGAGGGTAAGCGAGCACATTACCTTTGTCGAGGGTCCTCTGCCAACGCGGGATTTATGTAAGATTGTTTCACTTTCTCACGCTCTTCCTGCTGGATCTTTTCAAAATCATCCTCTTTTGCCTCTCTGGCTTTGTGCATGACTTCAATTTGTTCTTTGAAAAATTGCTCTTGGAAGTCCATCTATCAAGAGTCAATGCAATAATTCATTAGAAAATGGCAGCTCCCAAACACACACAGACATATATGCTCTCAGTGACCAATTTCATTAAAAATAACATAAGAGTAATCTTTTCAGAAAATGGGACAGAGGAAAAAAAGAAATAGGGGGACCAAAAGAAAAAAATAGAATCAAATAAGGATTTCAAACGTGGGGAAGTATTTTCCACAATAAGCTCTCAGTGACCAATCATAGACAAAGCCCATGCCAAAAGTTCATGCAAGAATATCGGAAAAGGACTACACCCCAAGCTTCCAAATTTGATTAAAAATCTACCAGCATTTTGCCAAGTAAATCAAACTGCAGTTTGAATATTACCTCTTCCTTGTTTTGCTGGTGATGTAACTTGGTTCTCTGTCTCACTATCCGTTGCTCCTCCATTGTTTTACGTAGTTTTTCAGAAACTATACCAAACGATTCTGCAAGCGCTTTGGAATGTCTTTGCTCTTTCTCAACTCGGTTCTTGAACCAGAGTAGTTGTTGATTATCGTCACTCATCTGTTTCATCTGGGTCACGACCTCCTCTTGATATGATCTTATGTCATATTTTAATTTGCTTTTTCCTACTTAAACATACAGAATACCAAATTATACAATGGCAATTTTATTAAGAAAATACAGCTAGGATGGAGAATGAGAAAGAGGGCAGACCAGGTGAATGCTTGTTAAAGAGATCCAAGTCTCCCTTCTGGGCCATGAACCCATATAGCTGTCGCTTGCCACCTGGCTGAAAGAGCACACGACGATGATCCCATGCATCTCTATGTGTTCCCTGGTTCTCAAAATGCTTACTCAGACGCTCAGCTTCCAAATAACCTATGGCAGAGCCCTCAAAAATCAGAACACTCATTCCCCGGTGACCCTGAGGTCCATATGAATGGCGGGCCCTATCTGCAGCATAGGAGCTGAAATAATCCAGGAGTTCCTGATTCCCCATGCCAATCCACTGAAAACAACATTTATGTTAGACATCAGCTAGCTGAAATTGTTTGTATGTATATTTTATATTTCATATGTATATATAATATTATTATTATTTGTGTGTGCACAACCATCCAGATGATTGTGATAACACAGTGATTAACTAAATAGAATACCCCAAGTTCATGATTCATTACTATACCTTATCGTTGTCATCCTTCTCGAGTTGTGTGTTCATGATGAATACCATAGGTGGCCACACTATGTCCTTATCTATAACTTCTTCAATGAGGCCTTTCCACCTGCCAAAGGCTTCACCCGCTGGTACAGCAGATGTCCCTCTTCTGCGAAGCTCTTCATCCAAGAGTTCTGCCAGTTCACGGTGAAGTTTCACTCTTTTCGATCCTTTCGTTTTAGCATGATTAATAAGAGGCTGCATGCCGCGGTACCAATCAATAGAACCAGGGCCATTTTGACATGCTGGGCAATGCCACTGCCTTGTTGGCTCATTGATCTGGTCCACAGTCAACGTATCCAGAATTTTGAAAAAGGGTGCAAACCAGTTGTTCTTTTTACAAGTTTCATGGCTTTTTTGGTTCTCATCAGAGTCATAGTCATCAGACAGAAGTTCGTCATCAGAATCATCAGCCTCATCCAACTCATTTTCCTCGTCATCAACGTCTGGCTCAGTATCCTTGACATCAAGAGGGTTAGAACTTGACATGTTAACCATTGTTCCTTTAGCATCATGTGCAAAGAGAGAAGAGGCAGGTCTAGCATTGTTCCATCCATGTTGAAGGGGTGGAGGAATTGGAGCTGACCAAGAATGGTAGTTGTTCAGTGGTAGGTTAGTCGTAATTCCCCTGCCAGCAGTTCCTTTAGAATCACCAGTTTGTGTGGCCCAGGCATTGGTCTGTCCCTTTCCTGATCCACCATTGCGAAATCCAGCTTTTTGACCACCAGGATTGCCCCATGCTTTGGGAGGGGGGTTTTGAGGAACTGCAGATTTCCCAGCACTACTTCCCGCTTTATTCTTGTTCTTCTTTGTAAAGACCTCCCAGCCGTCCTGAACATTATCCAGGCTCATGCCTCCTACACCAACAGTCACTTGATCAATCACAGGCTTAGGATTCATGCCACTATCATGAGGCTGAACACCCGCATTTTGATAACTCATCTTCAAGTGCAAACCGAAGCTAGATCAAAGCTGAAAATAAATATTTCATTAATATAATGTTATGGGATATTCTCAAATCAAAACAAATAGCAATCCAAAAAATTTTAGAATAGTGAATACAATAATTGCACTTAGAAGCAATTACAATGATGTAAAATAAATGTCAGTAGGATTTATATGCTATGATAAAAACAAAAATTTGGATAAGGGACTTTGAAAAAAAAACAAGTTAAACTTAATCATAAACAAATAATTAAAAGATTAGCCCTAAATTAGGAACATAATGTTTGGGCTCTGATGAAAAACAGAGACATAGTTGTTCCAATTTACGGTAAATCCAACATTCAAACAGATAGGTCACACCAATTATCTATCTATCTATCATATAGGCCTAAACTCTCTCAATACCATTTGACTTGCAAATGTATTTCCTAGAGAAAATAGAAGACAACACAAAGATAATCAGACCTTCCATCAAAAAAAAAAACATACAAGATAATTCACAGGTCCAATATTAAGTTGTAAGTACGGTAGAAACAAAGCCATGAAAATCGAATTCCTAACTTGAAGTTTCGAATTCGAAACCCTAACTTTGAAAAGCTTACACAGACCGGACTCAAAAAATCGTCAAAGGACACAGCTAAAAATAGAAATGCAAGATCAAACAAACTACGAACAAGAGAGAGGATTACCGACAAGCTAGCTTCATATTTCGAGCTCGAAACCTTAACTTACAGACAGGTAGAGAGAGATTCCGCGAGAAATTTTTTGTTAAGCGACGGAGAAAAGAGAGAGCATTGGAAAGCAGCTAAAGCCAAGTGCAAGGATATCGATTAACAGCGGTGGTGTCGTGGAAAATGCCGAAGTAATACAGGCAGAAAATTGGACAGTTTCTCCGACGATTCGCATGAGTAGCCGGTGCCGGAGGAAGAGTACAGACGACTGACAAGGAAATGGAGGGGTGGGGTGGGGAGTGGAATTTGCGTGACTGGCAAGAAAATTTGGAAATGAAAAAAATGGCCCTAAAGGATTTAGTCCAGTGCTTCCCACTGTGTACAGAAAAGTTGGGCTGCACTTATTTAATGGCTGGCTGAGATTGAGTATAAATAAAATGGAGGGACTTGATCTACCAATCAAGATAAATATTTTAAATACTTTTCGTATCATATTAAATACTAGCCTAAGCCCGTGTCCAAGGCCACGCTTTTTGTTTTTTGTTTTTTGTTTTTTTTTTAAATTTAAATATTTTTTTTAAGGGCAAGTATGTCGTACGACATACTTATTTTTTTTTTTTAAGAACAAAATGGGAAAGAGACAAAATAGTAAGGGCAAAATGGTAAAGTCGACACGTGGTACTGTTCATACCACTGTTCAAGATACCTCTTCCATTTATACTATAGACTCCCTCCGTCCCCTTCAATAGTCCTACTTTCCCTTTTTGTCTGTCCTAGACTAAGAGTCTCATTTCATAAATGACAAATTTTGAACAGTATTTCGAACATTTATATTCTTATAATAATGTAAATATAAAAATCATTCATTATGCCCTTATAATAATATTAATATATTTACAAAAAAAAAAACAATAAAAAAGAGGTTTTATCATAAATATTTTAACTTTTACATTTTCTGT
This sequence comes from Adenophora triphylla var. japonica, assembly GCA_022495995.1. Classification (NCBI taxonomy): domain Eukaryota; kingdom Viridiplantae; phylum Streptophyta; class Magnoliopsida; order Asterales; family Campanulaceae; genus Adenophora; species Adenophora triphylla. Next base: position 64,347 of record JAFEMH010003661.1, read on the forward strand.
CCTCTAATCTTCTATCCACTTGCAAATCAAATCAGAATAATAATAATAATAATAAAAAATCGACTTCGTACCATAATCCGTCTTCACCGAGCCATCTAACCTAATGGCAACCGATCCTAATAGCAACGGTAGGGGTGTCAGCGGTTCGGTTCAAACCGCGGTTTGAGACCGAACCATGCGGTTCAGCTCGGTTCGGTTTGGTTTTTAACGATTAACGGTTCAGCTCGGGTTCCAAAATTTTATAAACCATGCGGTTCAGTTTGGTTTGCGGTCTGACTCCTCCAAACCGAACCAAACCAAACCGAACCAAACCATTTCGAGCTGAACCGCCAAACCGAACCACCGAGCTAAACCGCCAAACCGAACCACCAAGCTGAACCGCCAAACCGAACCATCAAGCTGAACCACCAAACCATTGATTCTTAACCGTTGATTATTTTGATTTTATTTCCACCCTTAGATCTTTCAAACCCTAATCTAAAATACCTAAAGTCGGACAGCGTGGGATGTAGTGCACCAACATGTCTTGTTTGAGAAGTTGAGCTGTCCATTAGTACTGTTGGAGTAAGTTTTTGGATGAATGTTATCAAATGGACTTGATGCTTCAACGCAAAACCACAGCTAACTATTCTATCCAAGTCTATACAACACAGTGTAAATATTGCTTGATGATTGAACAATATCTTTAAGTAGCTTTGTCATCTTGTAATAACAAATCGGTTTCATATATACATGCAAAACTATCCATCTTCCTAGCATTTTTTAAAAAGATTCTAAACTCTCAATTCTATATGCGAGATGAAGACTGGATGTGTTGCTCTTGTTTTATGTTTAAACATCGGTGTTGATCCACCCGATGTAATAAAGATTTCACCTTGTGCCCGAATGGAGTGTTGGATAGGTATAGCCGTTATGTTGCCATTTTCTGTTGTTTATTTACTTCAATGAATTGTTATTGTTACGAGTTCATTCTCGCTCCAGGTAGTTGGGATAAAGGATGTGTCAATGAGTTTTACTACCTAGATTATTTAGAATTAAGTGACCACTGGATAATTTTCATATCCTAAGGCGTTGGGCATGGCCTCCCATGTTATCATCCCTTTCACATGGAAAATGCTCTCGTATTGTGCTTTAGGCTCATAATGTTTGCTTATTTTCTGTGTATCTCTTTCCAGATCCATTCTCCATGGCGCCTCAAAAAGCTCTTGAAACAATCGGGAAAACCTTGAGTTATCAGGACAGGTTTGTGGTTTGGACCGCGGTCTATACCGTAGTTCGGACCGCGGTCTAGACCGCGGTTTGAACCGCTTAATGGAACCGCGGTTTGAGATCGAACCGAACCAAACCGAGGTGGTTTGGTTCGGTTCGGTTTGGAATTTTCCATGGTTCGGTTTGGTTTGAGATTTCTCCAAACCGAGTACTAGCGGTTTGGTCTCTAAATTTGTCCAAACCGAACCAAACCGAACCATTTACACCCCTAAGCAACGGGTTAGGTTAGGTAAGGGTGACCTTTTTATTTAATGTTGTTCTTATAAAATACTCATTCATCTCAAACTATTAATTAAACCTTTATTTATTTATATGTTAACTTAATTGAGCTTTGAAAATAATTATATAATTATATATATATATATATATATATATATATATATATATATATATATATATATATATATATATTTGTCTTTATATGGTTCTAAATTTTGTTATTTATTCACCGTTTGAAATACTATTAACAATATTATTTAATTTACATTAAATAATTTAATACTAAAAAAATTATGATCAAATCATCTTCAACAGTTTCATACAATTATTGCACTATTCTCTAATTTTTATTGGTGCAATTTTTGCACCAAATATCTCCAACAATTTGATTTAATTTTATACCAACTAAAATAAAAAAGAGACAGTGCAACTATATCCCTTGCACCAAATTTGGTGCAATAAATAAAGTTGCTTGACTATAAGACAAGATTAGAAATCGATTAGAGCTAAATAATACTCTATACGAAAGTTATAGAGTATTGTTGGAGATGCTCGGAATTAAGTTGAGTTTGATTATAAAAATTAAAGTAAAAATAACTTTTTTGAGCCAAGTGATTAATTGATCTTTGAGAAAAAAAAAGAGAATTATCTTCATGAAATCTAGAACTTGTTATAAATCCATCACTAAAAATATTAACAATAAAAGAAATATTTCTTTATTAAAATTAAATCAAATCAATCATTAAATTTAAAGTTCAATAAAGATTACATATACTCCCTCCGTTATATAGTAATATGTAAAAAAAATCTCTTTTGATCGTTTTAAAGTAATCAACAAAGTTTCAAAAAGAAAATGTGACTCACTTGTTACATTCACAACAATTATCCAGTTATTTCACTTTCTCTCTCGTATTCAACCATCTACGCTCATAATACATCACATTTTACAGTTTTCTCCTTAATTTTTATGTCAATAAAATTGTACATATTTTTTTCGGAGGGGACGGAGTATACCATGCTTGGGATCTCATACCCAACTTCCAAATCCAAGCAAACTATCGGGGACTCATAAACAAAAACTTAGAAATAGAAATCCAAAAGAAATTCCAAATTCCTAGTTTTGTCCAAAAACTTTTGCTTTTTCTAAACAGGTCCTCAAACTCACCAATACTTTCATTTAGAATCCATAAAGTTTATTTTTGTTGCATACACACCCTTTTATAAATAGAAAAGTTTTTTGTTTCATTTTTCTTCTCTCAAAATCAACGAGGAAAAACTAATTGTTATGTACCTTTAAATGTCTGGAATTCCACCATCCTATTATTTTGAGGCATAAAAATCAAACAATCGAGAAAAATACCAAAATTTAGTAAGCGTTACACTTTACGAAACAACAATTGAGTAAAAAAATACTCAGTAGATAGAAAAAGCAAAGAGAAACTGATGCACCTTACAATCGCAATCAATTTCCCCAAAAACATATTTAATTTTTGCATGTATGTGTAATCATACACATATAGAAATATATATGAGAAAAGATAAGTAGATGTATGTACTCTACGCGATCAATTTTATAAAAATCATATTCAATATTATTGCATATATATGTAATCACTCATATATACTCATATATATAGAAATGTAGATAAGAAAAATCCACAAAATCTACTTGCATGTTAGTTGATGATGAATCAAACCTTAGTCAATCTTCAATTAAAAGCTATTTCACAAAAATATGATTAAGATCACTCATTTAAATACTTATAAGCTAATTCAAAAACATAAATTCACGAGCAAATCAACACGGATTACCTTGTTTGTTCACCGATTGAATCAAGATTCTGATGCGATGGCTGATTTGAACCTTGATTGTATCGTCGATAAAGGTTAGGGGCTTTAGGGTTTTGTTTACACAATGCTATAGAGTGAGAATGGTTTACGAAAACTTCTCAATCGCTAACCATTATATAGACATTATGCGGAGGGCAATTTAGACATTAAACTGCTCGTTATTAAGACAAAATATGTTTTTCTTTAAAAGAGTCCGTCGTAAATGACTCATTGTCTATCTCGCTTGAGTTTGTACTCAATGTGACTTGCACCTTACATTCAACAACTATGGTATGATTGATATGTGACTTTTGTTATTTTGTTATATGATCCTACGTACTATTTATTCAGTTTTTACACATTAACTTAAATACTATCGAAACGACCATAACTACATAAGTACTATTTAAAAATAATCAAAAAATCAAAATCGTTAAAGATGTGAATGACCGTTAGAGAACGTTAGAGAGTATTAATAATTTAACGAAATAAATATCTATTTTGTCACTAATCTATTGATTTTTATTTTTCTTTTTGATCACAATATTATAATACTTCCTCCGTCTCATTTCAAGCTTTATGATGGTGAAGATGATACGCAAATTAAAGAAAAAGATAAGTGAAAAAAGTGTTGTGAGTGTAAAAGTAAAATAAGAGAGAGAATGAGTTGAGGGAATAGTAAATTTGAAAAGTGTTGTGAGTATAAAAGTGAAATAGGAGAGAGAATGAGTAGGTAGGTGGAATAGTAAAGATTCTTTATCATTTTAGAAAAAATGAAGTTTTTAACGGGTCACCCGTTTTGACATTTTGACAAAAGGTGAAACTTGAAATGAGTGGGAGGGAATATTAATTTATTGACCACTAATCAATTAATTCTAAATAATCACTATTTCTCTCAATTCACTCACCACTTCCAATTCCCAAATTGTCATCCCTACCGGTCCTACCACAGTACCACCTCCCCCGCTCCATTCTCTCTCTCCCCCCTTCATCTACCCCAAAATCCCCCACCTTCCCCAACCATATTGATTGATGTTGTTCTTTTAGGAAGAACATTCTTACCACCCACCCCTTCTTCGATCTCACAATTAACGTCAGCATCGTCCAAACAGAGGGGTTCATCCCCTTCCTCTCCCGCTTCATCGATTTGCAGTTCGCGCCCTCTTCCTCTCCCTCTACGTCGCTGTCTCGTTTAGATCTGATTTTGATTTCAAGATTTAAAGTTGTCTCCTCTTCTTTTTTCCTAATTTTTTTATCTGTACCGAGATTTGAACGCAAATCTGATTTTTTCTGTTGTTGTTCTGGATTTTGAACGAATTTTAGGAAGAAGCCAAGTGGTTGATGATGGTGGGAGGGAAGTGATGAGATGGTGATGGATGGTGGTGATTAGATGGTGGTGGGTGTTTGGTGATTTCATTATTTTTATATTTTTTTAATTACTTTCATTTTTTTTTTGAAAAATTAATACTATTTTTAGTCAATATCATTATTTAAAAGTTAATGTACACAAGTATTTCAGAAAAATATGATAAAGCAAATATAAACTGATGCAGTAAAGAATCATCTTGATATCATTAATATTCATAGTCGGTGGAATTGGTTTTCGTTTTAAAAAACTATTGAAAAATATCAGTTGATATTGGAGTATAAAATAATAAATATTAGAAGTTTGGGTCTACTTTAAGGGCAATCTGGTATTTATACATAATTTTCAGCAGCTGAATTACATATCCCCGTAATGATCTCCGAGTCTAGTTTGCAATGCACTTTTCGAATCATCTTTTAGATTTTTCTTGAATAAGTTATAACCATTTTATCAAGGGATACGCACATGAACATATACATCCGAATTTGGCCAAAACTATTGATTTTTCATATTTCTAGGCCTTTTCATCTATTTATAATTAATATATAGCTTGTCCTAACTTGGAGGGTTGTTACAAAAATTCTATAAATATCCTATTTATTCAATTGTGATGGACAGAGTTTAGTTATATAAAATATATTGAGTATTTGACTTGTTTAAAAAGATGAATTTCTTCTTGTTATATCTTATCCCTTATGTTGGGTGCCTTTGGGTGGCGATTTTGACTCATATTTTTAGGTGAATTCCTTTTAATATCGAGTTATTTACCCTAACAGTGTTCACTTGTATTTCCTCCTTTGTCTTCTCCAGTTTTCCGGCATCAAATTGGCATCATAGCTATGGTCGATATGCTTCAGCAGCATTACCATGCAAACCGGGAAGCGATGGTGAGAGATCTACGAAGACAAGTAAAGCAACTCAAGCATCGTCATGCATGCTAAAAGACTTTGAAACATGATGATTCATGTCATGATTCAAAGTTATTGACAACAAGTGATCATGATAAGATTTCCCTTTTCAATCACACTTTTAACGAGATGTCGATTGAAGAGGCTTCTCATAGATTTGATTATCGATTTAACCTTACATTCCAAAAAGTTTATGATAATGAGATTCTTGAAAATCTGGAATGGCCATTTTCACATTCAAAAAGTGAAGAAATTGTGTTTGATTGGAATAAAACTCCCATTTATGTGAAGATTCAACATACGACGAAGAACTTGAATAGTTCATTAGTGTTCTTGAAGATCCAACTTACGATGAAAAGAGTGAAGTGCCTAACGACATTAACGAAAACAATTGTGTGAAGGTAATTTTATTTAAACTTTCAGATTATGATTCATTTGCCTTTGTACAAGGCAATCATGACATCTTAATTTAACATAAAATTGATGTTGGGAAAATTCTTTTACATTTCAAAATTCGAAGACGAATTTTCTCTAACCAAGGGAGAATGATGCGGGAAAGAACCACCTTGATATCATTAAGATTCACTATTGGTGGAATTGGTTTTAGTTTCAAAAAACTATTGAAAAATATCAATTTGATATTGAAGTAAAAAATAATAAATACCAAAAGTTTGGGTCAACTTCAAGGATAATCTGGTAATTATACAAAATTTTTTAGCAGCTGAATTACATATCCCCGAAATGATTTCCGAGCCTAGTTTGGATTTTTGTAGAATAAGTTATGACCATTTTATCAAGGGCTGCGCACAAGGACATGTACATCCACATTAGGCCAATACTATTGGCATTTCATATTTTTAGGCCTTTTCATCTATTTATAATTAATATATAGCTTATCCTAACTTGGAGGGTTGTTCCATGACTTTTATAAATATCCTACTTATTCAACTGCGATGGATAGAGTTGAGTTATATAAAATATATTGAGTTTTTGACTTGTTTAAAAAGATGGATTTATTCTTGTTATATCTTATCTATTAGGTGGGATGCCTTTACTAATATTTTACTATACTCCCTCCGTCCCGCTTATTACTTCACCATTTTGGCTCCGGCGCGCAAATTAAGGTGAAGAAAATGTTGTGAGTGTAATTTGAAAATAGGAGAGAGAATGAGTGGAGGGAATAGTAAATTATAATGGTGTTGTGAGTATTAAAATAATGTAGGAGAGAGAATGAGTGGAGGGAATAGTAAAGATTCCTTTGCCAAAAAAGGAAAGGTGAAGCTTTCAATGGGACACCCAAAATGGCAAAAAGTGAAGTTATCAGCGGGACGGAGGGAGTATATAATTTCACAATACATTTAAAATAAATAAAATTCTAGTAAAAAATGCATTTTCCTTTTTTAAAAAAAAAATTGAAGACATTTAAAAAAATATTTAAATAATTAGTGAAAATATAAGTATTTTTTATTTGAAATAAATAATACTTCCTCCGTCCCATACCTACGTGCACACTTTTCATTTTGGGCGTCCCAAACCTACGTGCACATTTCCTAAAATGGAAAGGAATCTTTACTATTCCCTCCACTCATTCTCTCTCCTACATTATTTTAATACTCACAACACCATTATAATTTACTATTCCCTCCACTCATTCTCTCTCCTATTTTATTTCACACTCACAACACTTTCAATATAATACTCTCTCCTTAATTTACGTGAAAAGTCAAACCGAGCACATAGGTCCGGGATGGAGGGAGTATTTTTTTAGTAAAAGAAGATTCTTTTTTTTTTTTTTACTTTTATGGTCACCAGTTTAACAAAATTCAAAATTGTGATTAGAACGAAACAAATTCAATAGGTTAGTGACTAAATAGAAATTTAACTCATTAAGTTACTAACGCTCTCTAACGTTCTCTAACGTTCATTCACATTTTTAACGATTTTAGGTTATTTTGATTATTTTTTAAATAGTACGAATATAATGATGGTCTTTTCGATAAAATATACTCCCTCCGTCCCGGAACAATTTTCACACTTTCCATTTTGGGCGTCCCAAAACTTACTTCACACATTTAAAACTTACCTAAAATGGAAAGGAATCTTTACTATTCCCTCCACTCATTCTCTCTCCTATATTATTTTAATACTCACAATACCATTATCATTTACTATTTTCTCCACTCATTCTCTCTCCTATTTTATTTTCACACTCACAACATTTTCAATATAATACTCCCTCCTTAAAACCAGTGTAAACAGTATTTGTGAACATTGTTCCGGGACGGAGGGAGTACATCAATTTGTAAAAACCGAATATTACGCGAGATCTTATGATAATAAACTTCAAACCTAAATGACTAGGGCCCAAATACACCAAGGAAAACCAAGCATGAGTATATATACCTTGCGACTTGCTCACTATATTGGTTGTTGACAGTCTATAATGGTAAGAAAAATGGGTGTTAGAAAAAAAAAAGTTGAGTGTTGAAACCATTGAAAGGTTTGTTGAACGAGTGTTGAAAATTTTTGGCATTTAAATTTTTCAACATGTTGATAAAATGGGATGGGGTCGGATTCATTGACATGTGGCGTCTTAGGATTGGGCCGACATGACGCGTGGCATACATGCGCTGACAGATGCGCGTGTATGAAGGCGGTAATTCTTTTTTTTTTAATTGGGACATGTGGCGTCCGTTGATTGGCTGATTGGATTTCAGTTTTTTTTATCCGATATCTTTGACCTCAATTATTTTATAATAAATTAATATTTTTTTACACCAAAATTCATAATTTTTTCGCTATAAATAAAGACTTGTTTCATTTGATTTGGACACAGAAAAAAACCCTCTTTTTTTCCTATAAATTTCTTAATTATCCTTTGTTAATTTTCCTTTTTAATTTTCAATATCTTTATAGTGAAATGGATCCCAATAATAACCATTTCAAAACACTCAAAATTCAGGTAATTTTCCTTTTAACTACAACATTCCTAATAATAATTATCGTCATTTTTCGTATTTATTTAATTGCAATTATAAAAAATTAATTAAGTGTGAAGTATTTTTTTAATTATAAATGATAATAATAATAATAATAATAATTTTACTAATCATAAAAATAAAAAATATAAAATAAAATAAATGTGGTGGGGTATAGGATTATGAGTTGGAAGAGTGTTGAATTTTTATAAACAAAACCATTGTGGGGTATACAAGTTGAAATAGTGTTGATAAATTAGGTGGAGGAGAGAGAGGGTGATATGGAGTTGTAAAGTGGGTGTTGAAAAAAATTTGGTGTTAGAAACCATTGTAGACGGTCTTATGGTGGAGATCCAATCATAATTTGCCACTTGGACAAAGAAATGACAATGATATTCACATTTTTTGGTAGTATAAATTATATTCATCCATCGCAAGCAAAGTAAAGTAGAGTAGTAAATTTGGGTTGGCCCGTCGGGTCAACATGTCCGTAATATTATAAGTGTGGATTGTGATTTAAAACTACTAACTCAAATAAAAGCGGGTCAATTCGATCTAGTTAATATGGATGCGGGCCAAAATGGGTTCGAGGGCAGGTGGGACGGGTCAAACCACTATTTTTTTTCCACCACAAAATGACGTCAGTTTAAGTGGAAATTTTAGGGAAAATTATCAACCTTGTGTACTGATTTGAATCGTGAAGTTAGAACTGTGAGAGATAGTCGAGAGAAACGGAGAAACTCTAAGTAAATAGAAGCTGCAGCCTCATCATGGTTTCCACTATTGGAACATAAACGATCTATTAACCATGAACCGACTCACAGCTATATTAAGAAGATATGGAGAAGAAGAATAAGACGAAGACGGAAGCGTGTACCTTGTGATTCCATGATTGTTCTTAGTCTTGTTCTTGAGTAAACGAAGTATGAAGATATTCTTCAATGTAGGGAAGAGTAGGTCTTCTAAATGATGAGTGCCCTTATTCTCTTTAATCTTCAAGTACTTAGGAAGGGTTTTGGACTGAATGAGAATGTAAAATTAGTGAATTCATAGGCTTGATGGATAGACCTTTATATAGGAATCCAAGGGGCACTTCATTTAGGGACTACACCTATTGATATATAAGACGTTACCATTATGCCCATCATTTAATGATATACTTATATTATGAAATTCTACATATTATATTATATCATATACTTTATATTAATCATTATAATAGAGGCTTTGACCAATAAGCCCCTCAGATAAATAAAAACTACCAATAAAATCAGACATTTTTGAAACTTACCAATAAGTCCTTGTAATTTTGCTGGACCAAAATAACCCTATGCCACATCACACGCACCCAACCAAGCGTCCTCCATGCCCAACAATTTTCTCTCTCTCTCTCTCTCTCTCTCCCTCACACACTCTCTCTCTCTTTCTTCTTCTTTTTTTTTTTTTTTTTTTTTTTTTACGTTTTTCTTCTATCTATTTTCTTTCTTTCTTTCTCCTTTTCTCTCTCTTCCTTTTTTTTCTCTTAAACTTTTAAAATGCAATATCTCATAATCTAAAGGTCAAAAAAATAATTCGAAACCACTGTTTTAATCGCATCGTCGAGACGAATCAAACAAGTTTACTCATCATATATTTCAAATTTTATAAATAGAAAAAAATTATTTTTCACTTGTAAAACTGAGAAAATCATTTATCATTTGTTCACACATGTGTATAAAACTGTATAATGATTTTCACATTAATAAACTGAGAAATCTATTTCACAGTTTTGATGAAAATAACTGTATAATGATTTTCACATTTTTAAAATGAGAAGTCTATTTCACAGTTTTGATGAAAATAACTGTATAATGATTTTCACATTTATAAATTGAGAAGTCTATTTCAATTTTTTGATGTAATAAGAATGACATAAAAATAGTGAAATCTATCACACAATTATGCACAATAACTGAGAAAGTGACCTCAACAATCATAACTGAGAAATTGACCTCACAGTTGTGCACAAACAATCATGAATAACAGATAAATAACTATAACTGAGAAATTGACCTCACAGTTGTGCATAATAACCATGAAACTTGTTCTACAGTTGTCCTAAAGGAATGACATAGAAATAACTGTGAAATGGAATTTACAGTTATGCACAATAACTGTGAAAATCATTACACAATTATTTATATCAAACCCAACAACCGTGAAACTTGTTCTACAGTTGTCCTAAAGGAATGACATAAAAATAAATGTGAAATGGAATTCACAGTTATGCACAATAACTATGAAAATCATTACACAGTTATTTACATCAAACCCAACAACCGTGAAACTTGTTCTACAGTTGTTCTAAAGGAATGACAAAAAATCACTCATAACTATAACTGAGAAATTGACCTAACAGTTGTTTAGAAAGGTTAAAAACCAAATCATTTCACATTCATAAATAACTATAAAACAGAACTCTCAGTTTTAGAAGTGTGAATTTACACTCAGATTTAGAGATGATTCCATTTCCGGTATTTGGTTGTTTGGGTTTGCTATAACTTCCTTCGTAGGGGTCACTAATGAGCTAATGCATTTAGGAGTGTGTCCAGGAGTTGGGGAAGATGGTGAATGTGATAGTTGCTGGTCGTGAAACTCTGTAGTAGTCCGAATGATTGTTGAACAAGAAAACTCATCCATGGTGACGGATTGAATTGTGCAATCCATAGGGGTTTCCTTGACAGTGGTTAAATCAAGTCTGTCAGGGGACATTTATGTTGTTTGAGGCGAAGAGCACCTGCAAAATTATGCCACAGACCATTTTGAGAGTTACACTAGTTTTCTATATGATAAACAAGCCGAATGTAAATAACTACATTTACGAAACAAATCCAGCAACTGTAACAATGAAATTTGTGAAGAAGGTCTTTAATCCTTCTAATGACAGGTCAAAGTTGTCATACTGTCTAATTGATTTCTTCAACCACTTTGAAATATATCTTCTGTTTCTTTCTTCACTGAAACGCTCATCTGATTGCAAATGTAGAATCATCAAAGTGTGACATTACATTAAATAGGGGAGAGTTGATAAATGCAGTACAAAAGAAGAGTAAATGCTAACACAAACCAAAGGAGGGATCATGGTAAGTACAATCTACTGAATAATCAACACCATTTTTATTTTATTTTTAGTCTCAGTTGTGTGATGAAAGATGAAAATGAAATAAATTGCAGATAAAGATATTTAATTAAGTGTTGGTCTTCCAATTCAGTATCTAAGTTCTTATATCAAGCCAATCAAGAAACAAACCCACGCTGAATTAACAAAAACTTAAATAAAATATTTATATTTTTAACAGATCAAACGTGAGAAGTTGATCTGACCTCAAATTTGTTGGGAGACAGAGTCAATAACTCCGGAGGCGAGAAAATGTCCGTACAAGTCAGCCGGCGGTAAAGCACAGCATCCGGCAGCGTAAAATCCCGGTGATCATCTCCAACTCTAATAGAGAAATCGACAATAAACAAAGTAGGCTCCGACTTGGATCGTTGTAGAATCTTTTCAGGCTTCGTCGGCCTGATCGATCTGCCTCTATTTCTCCGGTGAGTCGACGTCGATGGCGAAGGCAACTGAACTAATTGGCGATGTAGTGTTGGTTTTGGTGGCGGTTTAGTTCTGCGGTTGACCAGGATTCTTCGCCTGAGATTCTTCTCTTGCGGTGCTTCGCTACGGGAGAGAGGTAGTTTCTGGTTGGAATGCGCATAGAGAGAAGAGAGAGAGGAGGAGATTGCGCAGAGGAGAGAGAGAAAGAGAATGAGTAGGGGCTATTTGGTCATTTAAATTATTATAAATAGGGTTAGTGACTCTAAGGTAGTTTTGATTTCAACTTTAGGATCCTAAGGTAAAATTCAAAATGTATTATTTTTATTGGTAAATTCTACCCCATATCAAGGTCTTATTGGTAAAAATCTCATTATAATATTGATCACTACTTTATTAAATACTTTCACTAATAATATATGTTTATATAATTCATGTTCTAACATCCACCACCACCAACCATTAATTCATTGTCGTCGTTACAGTCTCCAATTTAAACATGTCTCTCTCTCTCTCTCTCTCTCTCTCTTCAGTCTTAAGTGTATGTATATGTCATAGACGAAACAATCTCTCTTTCATCTTTCTGCAAGAGAAAAATTCAAATGAATTTGTTGTAGTGCGATTATAAAGAATTAGGTGTGAATCTAAATAGATTGTTTGATTTTGTTAGTTTTTGTCTTGGATTTTAATTGATGTTTGTTCATTGTCATATAGGTATTTATAAGAAACTGAATTTTTGATTTTGCCTTCTCATTTGTTTGTTGTTGGTCTTCGGTGAAATACATTATTTGGGAGTTTTGTTAAGTATTATGTTTTGTTTTGCAAATTAAAATATTGTATATTTTTTCTTCATTGATAGTTGTTTGATTACTTTAATTGTTAAACAATTTTATCTTATTTTGCTCAATATTGTATTGTTAAATTAGATTTTTTTTTTTTGTCCGCTCAATTCTTAGCCCACAAACTATTTCCTTTTACCTACTCATTTAGTTGTTGTTGTTTTTGGCTATAGCTTTAATATAGTAATTATATCTTCAGTTCGCGTATTAATTCGTTGATATCAATTTTTACACAATTTTAGTCTCAAATTTCATTTCTTGGATTGGTCCACATGGCACGCTTGACTCACCAATTCAAGGTGGGTTGGGTTGGGTTGGGTTGACCTTTTTTCAGCCTGCCAGAAATTCGGGTCGGCCCATCTTGCCCCATTTAATGGCAGGCTTTGATGGGTTGGACCCGCCCCGCCGGTCCATATTGACAACTCTTAAACTAAGTCTCCGTCCATGCAGGTGTTGTCCAACTTTCTTTACATAGATCTTCATGACATATTCTTTCACTGATTCTAGAACTTCTTAGTCGGGCACCAAATTTGAGTCCGACATAGGTAGTGTTTGATGGCATCAAACACCAACAAACACTTATTACTTATTGTTGAATTGTTTTTTTTTTATACAACGTACTCCAAACTAAGAGCTGACCCTTGATTTGAATTGTAACAATCATCTCATATTTCTCTTATAAAACAACCATCAACATTTTCACTTTACCGAATAAGATCAGCTAAGTATGAAAATTGACGCGGCTCATTTACAAAGACTCATTTTTTTTCTTAAAATTGTTATTTATCGACAAGTATTAAGTGTTTGTTAGTGATTGTTTTCATCAAATACAACCTTGATTAACTATCCTTCTTCTTCTCAAAGTGATGATGTCCACACGGACTACCCGGCCCGGCCCGGCCCGGATCGGCCCGCCATTCACGGGCTAAACGGTGAAACGGGCTTTGCCCGGCCTGTCCGTGTGTATCAACGGGCTTTAGCCCGGCCCGGCCCGGCCCGTGGGTCAAACCGAAGAGAGGCCGTTTGGCCGGATCGAGGATCACGGGCCAAACGGATTTTCCTCTTTTTTTTTTTTACAAAATTTGAAATGTGGGTAGGGGGATTCGAACCTGGGGTGAAATGGAATAAGGGAGCGCAGCTTACCACTTGGACACAATGACATTGGTGTTAATTATTCAGACGTTAAATATAAATTATAAAAAAAAAAAAAACGGGCCAAATGGAAAATGGGCAAACGGGCTTTGGAAGCCCGCGGGCTTGGCCCGCCCGTCGCCCAATAATCTCGGCCGGGCTTGCACCGTGAACTAAGGCGGGCCGGACACGGGCTTGTCCATGGGCTAAGGCCCATTTTGGCCTTCATCATCTCAAAGTGATCTAAATCAGTAGCCACATATCAAGTCCCTGTAATTTCGACCCAAATCAACAAGTATACCGAATTTTATTAGGGCATCAATAATATACTCCCTCTGTCCCACATCATTTGATATCAAAAAAATGGACACGCGAATTAAAGAAAGATAAGAGAGAAAAAAAGTGGAGAGAGAATGTTGTGAGTGTAAAAGTAAAATAGGAGAGAGAATGAGTGGGAGGAATAGTTAGGAGAGAGAATGTTGTGAGTGAAAAAGTAAAATAGGAGAGAGAATGAGTGGGGTAAATAGTGAAGATTCCTTTCCATTTTGGGTAAGTATCAATTGGTGTGAGACGGACCAAAAAGGAAATAAGTATCAATTGATGTGGGACGGAGGGAGTATAATACTCCCTCCGTCCCAGACCAAGGGTCCTGGGTTGAATTTCACGTTTTTTAAGAAAATTTTAAAAAAATGAATAAAGAATTGTAAGTGAGTAAAAAATTAGAGGAGAGGGAATATAAAAGTTAATTGTGGGGTAGGGAATAATAGTTAATGATTATTTTTTTTAAAAGTGGGTAGAAAATTAGAGGAGGGAGAAGGTAAAAGTTAAATGTGAATTAGAAAATAGTAGTTAATGATTGATTTTTTTTGTAAATATGTTAATATTATAAGGGTATAATGAATAATTTTTTTGTAAATATATTAAATCAGAAGAATATACTATATTCAAAATTTGCCTTTTTATAAAAAAACTTTTGAATGTTTTTAACTTTTGAGATAATCTAGGTAAAAGTTAAATGTGAGTTAGGCATTTGCACTGTTGAGATAATCTAGGTATCTAGCCTACTGTACTATTTCCTTTGTCCCAATTCAATTGTATTGAGCGATCTAATTTTTTTTTTTTTTAATGTTTCATTTCAAATGAATCATTTCATAAATGAAAAGAAGTGAACAGTATTTCAGATATTTATACTCTCATGATGTTTATATATTTACAAAAAAAAAATATTTATTATACCCTTATAATTTTAACATATTTACAAAAAAATCAATCATTAACTTACTATTTCTCCCACTCATTCTCTCTCCTATTAAATGTTTTTAACTTTTATATTCTCTCTCCTCTAATCTTCTACCCACTTTCAATTCTTTACTCATTTTTAAAAAAAAATCTTAAAAAAAGTGTAAAAATGTCATAGCTCAATTGAAGTGAGACGGAGGGAGTACTACATTTGAATCATTATAATGTAAAAAAAAATAAAAGTCAGGCAAGCTGCAAAAATCATTTTCTCAAAAAAGATTTAAGGGTTCGAACCTCTTTTTCTACTAAACTCTTTGAACCATTTCGTTGAATAAAATGGATATACAATAGAATTATGAAATACTCCCTCCGTTTCGGTAGTAGTGTCACCTTTTACCCAAAATGGTGTCTCGTTTGAAGCGTCACCTTTCCTAAAAAAGAAATGTTTTATTAATATTCTATTACACCCACTCACTATTTCCTCCACTCATTCTCTCTCCTACATTATTTTAATACTCACAACACCATTATAATTTACTATTCCCTCCACTCATTCTCTCTCCTATTTTCAAATTACACTCACAATATTTTTTCTTCTCACTTTTTTCCTTAATTTGCGTGCCACCCCTAAAAGGGTGACACTCTTGCTGAAACGGAGGGAGTATATTTTTTTTAATTTTTTTTAAGTTTAATTTCATGAGGCTTTTCACCCCATACCATTTTTCATAAAAGCTCAGACAAGACAAGATATAAAAGGCCATACATTATTGAAGATAGAGCGAAATCACATAAAAATCCAAATTCCACCCAAGCACTGACTACTTACCGTCAGTTTCAGCTAGGGTTCTAAACGAATAGAATCTTTTTTATTCGATTCGGTATTCGAATTCGATATTCGGTATTCATATTCGAAAAAATTGATTTCGAAGTCAAATTTTTATTTTGATTCGATAAGTATTCGAATACGAATCAATTTTTATATTCAAATACAAACGACACCCACTCTTCATCCTTCGTTAATCCATCTCTAATCAAATCTACTACTATTTTCGCCTCCACCTCTTTCGGATTTAACTCAATTCTCTTCAAAATATCAATTTTTATCGCTCTCCCCTTTTGGCCCTCCCTTCTTATACCTTAAAGTATAAGAGTATTTTTTTTTTTTTTTCACAATTTGAGGGTAACAAATTACTCTCATACCTAGGTATATGAGGGAATTGTTTAATACTACCTCCGTCCCGGTCGAAATGTCCCAAAATGGTCCATGCACGAAAATTAAGGAAAATGATGTAGGAAAGAGAAAAAGTGTAAATGTTGTGAGTATGAAAAGTGATGTAGGAAAAAGAAAGTGGGGTAGAGAATAGTTAGTGGATATTTATTGCGAGTATGACAAGTGAGTCCCACAAATAAAAAAATAATAAAAAACTTTCCTTTTTTGGGTTAGGACATTTTAAATGGGACACCCAGAAAGAAAAGTTGGAACATTTCGACTGGGACGGAGGGAGTAAAATATAAGATAATTTTTATTTTTAAGAAAAGATAAAAAATTGTAAAAAAAATTACTCTTATACATATACTCCCTCCGTCCCATAACAAGCGACGTAGTTACTGTTTCGCACGGGAAATAAGGAAAAAGTGAAAAGGTTGATGTGTTGTGAGTGTAGATAGTTGAGTAGGAGAGAGAATGAGTGGAGAGAATAGTAAATTAAAATAGTGTTGTGAGTATTATAATAATGTAGGAGAGAGAATGAGTGGAAGAAATAGGATTCTTTTCCATTTTAGGAAGTGTGACTTATCAGTGGGATGCCCAAAATGGCAAAGTGTGTCGCTTGTTATGGGACGGAGGGAGTATATGAAAGTAATATTAGTGTTATACCTTTTGGTATAAGAGTGGACGGGAATGAGTAATGTTAGCATGCGTTTATGTGAAATTTTGCATCTCGCACAAATATTTATAAGTTTGATATCTCGCCCAAAAACGAGGGTCCTCAACCTTTTTTTTTAATACTTATAGATCTCGAAAACTTTGTATGAAGATCAAAAGTTTTTTCAAGACATAAAAAAACTCCAAACCACCACTTTCTGCATTTTGAAAATTCATTAAAATGGCTTTTCTTTAATAGAAAAATGAGACTTTAAAATTTTCTCGTGACGAAGCCAAGTCAAAACTTTCCCCCCAAAATCATGAGAAAAATATGGAAAGAAAACAAATCTCACACACCCTTACACTGATCCTCAACTTCTCCACTACCAATTCAATCAAAATTCCCAAATTTGCTCATCTGGGTTTTTAATTCATCAGTTGATTTGTTCGATTTTGTTCAAAAATGGGGAAAGGAGGCGAATTGAGTGATGGGGTATTGAGGAAGATCCTGTTATCCTACACCTATGTCGCCATATGGATCTTCCTCAGCTTCTCTGTCATCGTCTACAACAAGTTCATTCTTGATCGGAAAATGTACAATTGGCCGTTTCCGATCTCCCTAACCATGATCCACATGGGTTTCTGTTCCTCCATAGCTTACCTTCTCGTCTCCGTCATCAAAGTCGTCGAGCCTGTGTCAATGTCCCGTGATGTTTATTTCAAATCCGTCGTCCCAATTGGCCTCCTGTATTCCCTCAGCCTCTGGTTGTCAAATTCCGCTTACATTTACCTCTCCGTTTCCTTCATTCAAATGCTTAAAGCCCTAATGCCCGTCGCGGTTTACTCCATCGGCGTTATGTTCAAGAAGGAGACCTTCAAGAACGACACCTTCGCCAACATGCTCTCTATCTCGTTCGGCGTTGCTGTTGCCGCTTACGGCGAGGCGAAGTTCAATTCGTGGGGGGTTTCGCTGCAGCTCGGGGCGGTGGCGTTTGAGGCCACGCGGTTAGTCATGATTCAGATCTTGTTAACTTCCAAGGGTATTACATTGAACCCTATTACTTCTCTTTATTACGTTGCACCCTGTTGTATGGTTTTTCTGTCTGTGCCATGGATTTATGTGGAATACCCTCTGTTAAGGGATACTTCGAGTTTTCATTTCGATTATGTGATCTTCGGGACAAATTCTTTCTGCGCGTTTGCATTGAATCTTGCTGTGTTTTTGCTTGTTGGAAAGACTTCTGCATTGACTATGAATGTGGCTGGAGTTGTTAAGGATTGGTTGTTGATTGCGTTTTCGTGGTCTGTGATTAAGGACACTGTTACACCTATTAATCTGTTTGGTTACGGGCTTGCTTTCTTGGGTGTTGCTTATTACAATCATTCCAAGTTACAGGCTCTTAAGGCAAAGGATGCTCAGAAGAAGACGACTCAGGCTGATGATGAGACTGGGAAGTTGTTGGAGGGTCGAGAAGATGAAGTTGGAGGGAGAAAGAGTGAGTCTGATAATTGATTATGATGCGTGGGGAATCACAAATGATTACCAATTTTTCACCGAGAAGCAGAATGAGAAGAACTGGTGTCAAATGATGAGTTATGAGAAGGGCAATGAAGAGCTCTCATCTCAAGTTTGTTGCTCGTGGGGCGGATTTTAGCGAGTCTTAGGTACTTCCTTATGGCACTTGTGTCATTTTTTCTTTTTCTAATTTATTGTCTACTTTCATTACATGTTACTTCTTGTTGTTAGTGAGGTTGGTTGTTTCTAGCTATTGGAGTCGATTCATGTATGTGACTTGAGAAAGAATTTAGGATTCATTGTTGTTGTGTGATCTCTTTTGATATATAGTTTACGATTATGAATAATTCCTTCAAAAGAATCTCGTGATGAACTCTAATGGTGTAACCGTTGTTTAGAAATATGCTCTTGATAATGCTCGTAGTCAAGAGTCCCAAGGTGCAATCCAAACGTGTAATAAAACTTGTTCGTTGTGATGCATAACGAAGGTAGTCAAGAGTCCCAAGTTGCAATCCAAACGTGTAATAAAACTTGTTCGTTGTGATGCATAACGAAGGTCGAATGTGGGATGAGCTGCAGATGTCATTCCTACTATATAATGGCAGCCGCAAAGAAGACAGTGAGGGATCCAGCGGGGATTTGGAAATCTCGGAGGGTTCTTTCCGTAGTCAATGCTTGCTCAACAGAGCACAAGATCATCTAAATGTATACATCCAACTTTAAGGTATTCTGCATTGCAGCATTGGTTGTAAAGTACAACACTTGATGTGTAATTTGTATGAATTCTGCCTACTATGGCAGCATTATTTCTCATACAGCACATTATGGTGATGGAAAACATGCATAAAAATTAAACATATCAGCGGATAACCACGAAATCGTTAATATAACTTTAGCACAAATTAAATCCCGGTCTCAAGAAAATAAATCAAAGTGTTTTTCTCTCATTTTGTATGAATAACATTACAATAAGATTCAGAAATAGTAAACAGAAAAAGATAAATGTTTTTCCTAGTAGCACAACCTTGCTCAAAGGGAATCCACGATCCATAAGGTCCGTCACACTGAATATCAGTAATTTCTTCATATGAGGAGCTTTTCAATGGCATCCTGTGTTTCAGAAGTACAGAATCAGCACACGAGAAGGAAAATGTACATTATATTACTTCATCTAATTTGCTCCAAGAGTTCGAGCATATTTGTATGTTAACAATAGCTTTTCATAAATACCAATCATCACAATTTAAAAGTATTTAAATATTTTATTGGGTAGTAATTTAGTACTATTATGGTAAGTATGAAAACTAGAAGATTTCAGTAGCTTCAATTTTCAAACAAGAATCTTTGGGACTCTTGGGGAGAAAAGGAAGGAATTGAAGATAACAGAAGAAGCAAGGTACCTTGAGTTGCTGTATTTGAGATCTCAATTGGCTTCCTTCATTGCTGGTCACGGAGCATGCTATGACAGGTCTAGTGACTCCACATGCTCGCCCAAGAGCTTGCTTTGAGGGGACAAAAACATAGGGCACATTCTGACAGTACATACACATATATATATGATTAGTCTTATTTGTATTTTCACTCGGACATTGTAAAATTGATGAATCTTGCAGACAGAAAAACGAAATGAGTATATTCATGAATAGTAATGCATGAAGTACAAGTCCAAGAAGCAGAAAAATTACATTACACAAGCAGCCACTAGAGTAGCAATGAAAGATCTAGCGCGTAGATACGATAACGTGGGAAACTATAAGATCTTCCTCCAAACAACCAGAATCAAGTAATTAACACGACATACAAATATTTTGCCAAAAGAGTATACAATAAATCCCCTCAAAAAAGAACCTTGGAATGAAAAGCATGCCCTCTTACAGGTGCTGAATTAAAAACTGAAAACTCGCATGGGAAAGAGAATAAGTGGACGAGTACGAAGTAAAACTAACAAGACAAAACTATGTACTCGGGGAAGTCCTGCAGCAAGTTATGCGACTACATTGATAGACCAAGACACCGAGCTCCGTGTCAAATTTCAGTGATCTAAGGACAATACCTAGTAAAATCCATAATAGTGTAAAGTTTGGTTCTGTTTTCCACTTTGCCGGTCAAATTCTAGTGTCCAAACTTAAATGGTTCCAACTTCTATTAAGTTTTTCATCAATCTTCAAAATGAAGCATCATTCAAAGGATGGTCAATGGTCACTACCAGAGCATTAAGGACTGCTAGCAACATAGCTTATTGACAGTAGAAACACAACAATTCAAGGAGTTACTAAACCACCGGTTCGGTAAAGGTAAAGTCTTGTGTGGCTCGACGTGAAAGGGGTAAATTCTACACTCCCCTTCACCGGCAAATGAAAATCAGAATGAAACTAAAGAGAACAAAACCGCACTTAAACATATCTAAGCAACCCGTCATCATACCAATTGCAAAGCCAATCAATTTCCAATTTTTTACATAAATACACAGCAAGTTTTCCGAATTAACACAACACCCACACCATCTCTACACATCACAAGCACAACCTAGCAGCAGTATCATAAATTCATCATACCTTATCCTCAGCGAGGAGGGGTAAATGAAGCAGGATTTCAAGAGGCTCAGTATCGGCTGCCATGACTACAAACTCAGAAATACCCCTATTGAGGGTCTTAGTGGCTGAAAAAATCAAAATAAAACAAATTAAAATTAGGGCAGAAGCAAAAAAAACAGGAAAATCATGATTGCAGTTAAAACGAAAGCAAGATGGGGGTAACATTAAACCTTCATTGGCGCCCTTCTTGAGCTGTTTGTAATTAGCGGCTTGTTGAATGAGGTCTAGTATGGTAATAGAGAGCTGGGCATCAGCCAAAGGGTAGGCCTTGGGATTAACTGCTTCACCTGTCTGCAAAATTAAACATGGAATACATAAATTATGAGTGCAAAATCAATTAACGAATGTGTCTTTATCAAAGAACAATTTTTATATTATATTATAATTGAAATAAGCACAATCGAACAACAGAAAATGCCTCGTGTGTGTGTGTGTGTGTGTGTGTGTGTGTGAGAGAGAGAGAGAGAGAGAGAGAGCGCGTACCATTTTTGGGGGAGCGAGATGAATGAAGGAAGAAAGGGAGAGGGGGCTAGGGTTTTATAGCGAAGGGGAAGGAAGGAAGGAAAGAAGGAAGGAGGGGGGTCGTAGGGCTAGATAGGATCATAGGATGCATATTTGACACTAACGACGTCGTATATATATCTCTCATTATTTTTGTTTATAATAAAATAATAAATATAATACTTCCTCTTTTTGTGGAAAAATATATCACTCTTTTCTTTTCTTTAATTTAAACTAGTGAAACTCCCGTGCGATGCACGGATAATTACATGCAACACTAAGATAGAAATTAAAGGAAAATAAAAAATAAGTTAAATACAATTATAAATTATGAAAAATTTCCTTAAACACTACATTATCGGTACATAGATCAGATTGACAGAGCTTATCATTATTACAAATCAATATTTTAAGAACATCAGTTGCCAATCCAAACAAATCAGATCAAGGTACAAACTCCGTCTCACTTTAAATTACAAAATAATAATTAGTAATAAAGAAAACGAAAACGAAATATTATTTTTTCCATCTCAAATAAATACTTTAGAAAATATACTTCTATAAGGAATTATATTATTCATTTCAAAAATAAATATTAATTTCGACTCAAATTGAATAATCAAAAAATAATACCACATTTTTTATCAAAAAAATTGAGCATTACTTCCTTCATCCGAATGAATATTTTAAAATTTAATACCACTTTATTCGCCTCTAAAATTAATGTTTGTAATATTAGTGCATTCGTCTCAAAATAAGACATAAAGATAACATTAATTTTTTTGACGCATAAAGTAGTATTCTTTTTTTAAATGTTCATTGAGACGAATGAATCCATATTTATTTCTTTTATGATATAGAAAAAATTCGACTGTTTAAGAAAACAATTCGTTCAATTCAAAAATGAATATTACTTTCATTCCAAAGTGAATACTATTTTTTATATCAAAAAATAAATTGCGTCCTTTTTCTCAATCAGCAAATTAATGTTCATTGGGATGAAGAAAGTAAAATTCATTTTTTTGGAAAAAAATGAAGTGTTATTTTTTGGTTATTCATTTTGAGTAAAAAGTAATATTTATTTTGAAATGAAGATTATAATTTTTTATAGAAGTATATATTTTAAAGTATTTATTTGAGATGGAGAAAATAATTTTATATATAGCTTTCTTTATTAATAATAATTATTTTGTAATTTAAAGTGAGACGGAATTTGTAACTTTGTTTTTATTTTGATTTATTTGGAGTGGTGACTGAATTGTGCATGGGTTGGTTTGTTTGGATGACCTATTGTTCATGGCTTTGGAGTGGCTGACCAGGTGTCCATGGACTTGGAGTGGCTGACCGATTGTCCATGCCCTTGGTTTGTTTGGATGACCGATTGTGCATGGGCTTGGTTTGTTTGGATCACCGATTGTGTCCTTCGTTTGTTTGGATCGTTTCGGAGTTGTGGCCCTTGATTTGTTTGAATCACCGATTGTGGCCTTGCTTTAGCTCGGTTGAGGGTTGTGGCTAACCGATTGTAGCCTTCATTTGCTTGGATCATTTTAAAAAATATGAATATTAATTTATCCATCTCAAAGAAATTCTATAAATATATACTTTCAAAAAAAATATATTATTCATTTAAAAAGTAAATATTATTTTCGACTCAAAATGAATAACCAATAAATAATACTAAATTTTTTTCCAAATAAAAATGAGAATTACTTCTTTCATCCTAATAAATATTTTTAAAATTAATATTACTTTCTTCATCCCAATGAAGATTACAATTTTTTAAACTATTTAATTGAGATGGGAAAAATAATATTTCAATTGAGTTTTCTTTATTAATAATTATTATATTATATTTTTTTAAAAGTATTTGCTTGTTATCTTCATTTTTGCCACTTTCTTCTGTAAACATATTCTTAATGGGATATTGGAGAAAAAGTAAGAATAGGTAATATAAATAATAAATCATAAACATTTCAGTTACCAAGCAAGCTCAAAATATTAATATAAAATAGCAATTGTTTGAATAAAAAAGTATTTAACTTATTTATTAAGAAGATTTTTTTATTGACAGAGTATTTGATTTTTTTTACTCGAATTGTATAAAACTAACTACAGCAAATCCTAATCGATGTTTTGATTTGGTTCACTTTGTTTTTTATTATACTTTTCTTCGTTTTTTTAATTCTTAAATACGGAAAATTACAATTAATGCATAAATATTTTATAAAAAAATGCACAAATAAATGAAATCAAGATTAATAATCCATCAAATTCTGATAAAATAAAAATTAAAACATAAATAGCTCTAATAATTATATTTATAGACAATAATAAGCTTTTTAATTTCACTAATATACTTCAACTACTCTTTAAATAAAAAAATATTATATCAAATGGCTTCCACATTTTTTTATCATTAATCTAAAGTTCTTTAGTAATAACCCATCATTTTTTAAAAGCAATCAATAGGAATTGTTTCAAAAAAAAAAACAAAAAAAAACAAACCGGCCAGAGGCAGAACTTAATATAAAAGGTATTGTAAAAAAATAAACTCAATGAAAATTAATAATAATAATATGTTTTTCATTATTTCGAAAGTACATTTAAGGAAAAAAAATTGTCCTTCAATTCAAAAATGAATATTTCTTTCATCCCATAATTAATACTACTTTCTATATATAAAAAAAAAAATACTTCATTTGCCTCAAGGAATTTACTTGTCCAAAAAATTAATATTTATTTTCTGAGACGAAGAAACTAACATTATAAACATTGATTTTTACAAAATACTACAACTTAAGCAAAAAAAAAAAAAAAATTACTATTTTAAAATATGACATTAATTTATTAGGCGAATAAAGTAGTATTATTTTTTAAAAGGTTCATTGAGACAAAGGAAGCAATGGTAATTTTTTTGCCGACATATAAAAAAATTCTACTTTTTATGGAAAAAAATTAATTCAATTCAAAAATGAGCAAATATTTTTAAAAATAATACTACTTCATTCGCCTCTTCAATTAATGTTTGTAATGTTAGTGTCTTCGTCTCAAAATATTACATTAAATTTTTAGACGAATAAATTGACATTATTTTTTAAAATGTTCATTGAGATGAAAGAAGCAATGTTCATTTTTTTTTTGGACATATAAAATAATTATACTTTTTAACAAAAAAAAAATTCCTTCAATTCAAAAATGAATATTACTTTCATCCCATAATTAATACTCCCTCCGTCCCAGACCAAGGGTATATGGGGGGATTTCACGCTTCTTAAGATTTTTTTTAAAAAATGAATAAAAGTTAAATGTGAGATAGGGAATAGTAATTAAATGTGTGGTAGGAAATATGAGAGATAATGTAAAAGTTAAATGTGTGGTAGGGAATATGAGAGAGAATGTAAAAGTTAAAAATATTTAATAGGAGATAGAATGAGTGGGAGAAATAGTAGTTAAATGTGTGGTAGAAAATAGGAGAGAGAATGTATAAGGATATAATGAATGGTTTTTTTGTAAATATATGAAGATGATAAGGGTATTAATATATTCAAAAACTTGCCTTTTTTGGAAATGAACTCTTGGTCTGAGACATCCCAAAAGGGAAAGATGAACCCTTGGTCTGGGACGGAGGGAGTACTACTTTCTATATCAAAAAAAAAAATGCTTCTTTTGCCTCAATGAATTTACTTGTCTCAAAAATTAATATTTATTTTCTGACACGAAGACACGAATATTATGAACATTAATTTTTACAAAATAATACGACTTCGGGTAAAAAAATAAATTACTATATTCGTCCTAATGAATATTTTATAAAATATTACTTAATATGTGTAAAAAAGTAATGTCAAATTTTGAACCGAAGGAAATAACATTAAAAACATTAATTTTTGAGGTGAACGAAGCAATACTAATATTCATATTATTAAAATTATGATTATTATTATCATCATTTATAATACAAAAATATACTTCACATTTAATTAATTTTCAAAAAAAAAATATTGAAAAATTAAAAAGGAAAATAAAGAAAATGTAATTAAGAAATTTATATTTAAAAAATAGTATTTTTTTTGTGTCCAAATTAAATGAAATTAGTCTCTAATTAAAGAGGAAAAAAAATTATGAATTTTGGTGTAAAATTTTTTTTTTTAAAAAAATTTTTTTTATAAAAAATTTGAGGTCGAAAAAACGGGATGAAAAATAAAAATCTGAAAATATTCCAGCCAATCAGAATTCGCCACATGTCCCATTAAAAAAAAAATCCCTTTTGCGTACACGCGCCTTTGTCGGCGCGTGTAACACACGCGTCAAATTTTGATCCACTCAGCGCCAGCCACGTCTGCCGATATCACTAAAACTTCTATTTTGCCACTGTGTGAAATTACCGAAATACCCCTGGTTTGGACGGGATTTTGACAATCCTCTCTTTATATATATAGAGATTAATATTTAGTTATAATATTAATCATGTTAATGAAAATTTAAAAAATTATTATTGATAATATTTAATGATAAATTATAATAATTTTTTGGGAATTTGCCCCATAAGTTCCTTTTGGAACAAATCACTTCCCACTAAGTTTCCCATTGTATTAAAATGCCCCATAGGTTCTCATGTTGTATTATGTATAATGCAACATTTAGTTATGCAGTAGTTTAAAATCATATCTGCATCACTTTGCACCACCGCCTCACTTGGACCAGCTCACCGCCTCCGCGCCGTCTGCTTTATCGCCGCATCTTTGGATTCCGGTCAATTTTTCGCCGGAATCAGGTCAATTTCACCGGAATCCGGCCGCCGATCGCCGGGTCGGTCATGAGGTCGAAATACAGTCGCCGGTCCATGGGCTTCGGACTCCGGTCACCGGCGGCCGCCGAAATGCAGTATTATGACCTTAATTGATGTTGTATTTTCGAAACATAATACAACATCATAATACAACACGGGAAAGAAACTTATCGGGCATTATGAAACTTTTTTAGAACTTATCGAGCATAGTCCCTAATTTTTTATTAAATTATTAAACTAACCTAAAATTATTCTTTCATTCAAATTGACAACTAAAAATGTGAAAATGTTATTTTAGGACAGAGGAAGTAACAATAGTAGTAAATATAAAAATACTTACAATAATTACAATAATTGTATTATATTGTTTTAAATTATTTTTTGAAAATAATATTAGTAAATACTCCCTTAATTCCAGCTTAAACCGGAGTACCCTAAATAACAAACAATATTCACTATTTCTTTCACTCATTTTTTTTCTTACTTTACTTTTATACTCATAACACTAATCAACTTATTATCCCTTCTCATTTTCTCTCTTACTTTAATTTTTATACTCACAACCCCTCTCTCATACCTCATTATATATATTATGGTTTGATGTGAGACAGAGTATAAAGTAAAAGTAATTATAGAGGTATTATTATTAACTATTTCATCACATTATTAGCTTGTTTTTTTAAAAGCATCACATTATTAGCTTTTATAAGATGGTTTTATAAAAAATTGAGTATTTTTCTAATTTTCTAATATTAAGAAAAAATCATTTTTACTTTGTCACTTATTAATAAATGCACTGGCACTCTTTACACTAGCACTTTTTATAATAACAGTGACACTTTTTTACCCTACACTGGCACTCTTTTATACTGTCACTTAATAATACATTCACTGACACTCTTCGTATTGGCATTTGTTTACACTTACACTGGCATTTTTTAAGCATAATATTTTGGGGGAAACTAGTTTCTCTTGCTTATAAAAGTTCCGTTTTTTAAACTCGCTCTTTATATTCGTCAAATATTCTGAGTCTGAAAAAATTAGACTTTTTATAATTTATGGAGAAACTGATCTCTCCCAAAACTTACTCTTTTTTAACACTAATACTGACACTTTTTACACTTAAACTTAATAATACATCCACTGCCACTTTTTACACTGGTCTGACACTCTTTACACTGGCATTTTGTTACACTAACACTGTCACTTTTTACACTAACACTGACAATTAATAATACATGCACTGACACTCTTTATACTGCCACTTTGTTACACTAACACTTGCACTTTTTTACACTGACACTTAATAATACATGCACTGACACTCTTTACACTGTCACTTTGTTACTCTAACAATGTCACTAGCGGGGGAATCAAACTACCTACCGTAAACCCTCATTGAAGTGAAAATTTGGTTCCCATCCATGTGAAGGCTCAAAATTATAAACTCCCTCCTACCGAAGCTTCACTATTTTTTATGGGATACAAAAATTAAGAAAAATAATAAATAGGAAATGGGTTGTGAGCGGAGAAAGCGAGTAAAATTGATAAATGGGTACCACAATTTAAATATATGAGAAAAAATGAGCGAAATTGACAAGTGATACCCATAATTTAAGTATGTGAGAATAAAAAGTGAGTGTGCTTAACAACTAAGACCCACAATTCTTTACTATTTTACGAAAGGTGAAGTTTCTAATGTGACTTTTTTTTTTTTTTTTTTATTGGATAAAAGGCGAAGCTTCGTCGGGTCGCGAAAGTGTTGAATCCTTGGAATGCCAATCTTTAATACTACTACTTGTCTGATTTAACATTATTTTATATCAAAATTTGAAGAAGACTAGCAATCTTCAAACATGACAAAACAAGAATGGAACAACCAATTCCAATTGGCTCGATGACACCTTCTACTTGAAAAATAGACCATAAAACCACCCTATATATTTTTCTTCTCTTTCACAATTCACATTACCTTTTTGAAGGAAATGAAACCAAGAATTCAACACCAAGTCACGGCTACATTCTTTAAGCCTTCCCAGATCAGACATTCCCTCACCCAAGCTCTTATGCTCGGTAAGTCCGCTCCCTTTTTCGTAACTGAAAAAAAGAGCAGGCTGTTGCTATAAAAGCTCTCGCTATCCACCGTTGTTTATGTGATTAACGATTGTTATTTCTTCGTTTTAGGCTTGATTGTCACGGCCTCACTCATAATATGGAAAGGGTTAGTGTGCATAACAGGTAGCGAATCGCCTCTGGTAGTTGTGCTTTCAGGCAGCATGGAACCTGGCTTTCAAAGAGTAAGTTCTTCAATGTGGTAAAGTCAAACAAACACACACACAGAGAGTACCTTTTTCAATTGCAGCCATTACAATTACAAACTGTTGTTGATTGCAGGGAGACATATTGTTCTTGCATATGAGCAAGAATCCTATTCGTGCTGGAGAAATTGTGGTGTTCAAAGTCGACGTAAGCTCCATTTCTTCTCCTTGTGCCCTTACGTAATCACACTTTTCTTCTGGTTAACAAGTGAGCAGTAGAAGCAAAACATTAGTAATGAGACTATCAAAAACTCATTAATAGATGACAGTCAGGCCATTTAGGCATTAGACAATGGACAGAAGAACATATCTCATCTTCCACTATATTTTGCATCTTTTCTAACCAAACAGAGCATAAATCACCATGGTCAATCCTCTATATCTCTAACTGCAACCTCAACTATAGAAAATAATACTCCCTCTGCCCCTAAATGAACGTCGAAAACAATTTCAAATTTGCTCTTGAAAATTTTCAAATTTTATCGACATTCATTTAGGGACAGAGAAAGTATCAACACAACAAATCAACCAAAATATACTTGAAGATTCTTAACTGCAGCAAATTGCAAAACACCATCTTCTGATCTTCTCTATTATAAACTGTTAAAACAGGCTACATAATAACTTAACTGCAGTTAAGAATCTTAAAAAGAATGTTGTTTTACTACTTGTTTGTACCTTCTCTATTATAAACTGTTAAAACACCACATATCAACTATAATCTCCACTTGCCATGCACTCCCTCCCTCCGCAAAAAAAAAAAAATAATCACATTTGACAAGTCAATCTCTTTCAAGAATGTTGCTCTACTTGTTTGTACCTTCTTGAAAGTGCCCTAAAACCATAGCCCTTCTTAGAAATGAGACTACTTTTAGGGACAAACATACAGTAGAAACTCCATTAATACTAGATTATTTAATAAACTCTTTTAAATAAAATTTTTAGTCGGTCCCGAGTGGGGGACAACGGGCCAAATTAATAATTAGCTAATATTATAAAATAATACATTTTTAATTACCTATGTAGACCCCATATGAAATACTCCCTCCGTCCCATAACAAGCGACACACTTTGCCATTTTGGGCGTCCCACTGATAAGTCACACTTCCTAAAATGGAAAAGAATCTTTACTATTTCTTCCACTCATTCTCTCTCCTACATTATTATAATACTCACAACACCATTATAATTTACTATTCTCTCCACTCATTCTCTCTCCTACTCAACTATCTACACTCACAACACATCAACCTTTTCACTTTTTTCTTAATTCCCGTGCGGAACAGTAACTGCGTCGCTTGTTATGGGACGGAGGGAGTATAAATTAACTAGCCTAAGCCCGTGTCCAAGGCCACGTTTTTTGTTTTTTTGTTTTTAATTTTTTTTTAATTTAAATTTTTTTTTAAGGGCAAAATGGGAAAGGGACAAATGTATGAGGGCAAAATGGGAAATTCACCGCGTGGAACTATTCATTCCACTGTTCAAAAGGAGGGTCTAATTTATACAATAGATAATTCATTATATATTTATTCAATACATTCATGATTTGTGATTTTTTTTGAAAAATGATTCAATTGTCTTTTATTTTTTGTTAAAATCAATATTATATTGAATTTCATCTCTAATTTTTTCTTATCATCGTAAGAATTTCTGGTGTTGTTTTCTCATACCTCAACAAGAAATCATTCAATGTGATTGCCGCTTTAATAGCATTGTTTCGTGAAGGGAGCTCTATTGTAGTACTTAATTGATATACATTGAACAATGTAACAAAATGGGAGATTGAAGGATGATTTGAAAAAATTAATATTATATTTAAAAATATTGTAATTATTTAATTATAAAGGTATTTATAAAGTTTCTATTCTGATCGGGAAAGAATCTCTTCCGAACGACCAAGTAATAAGATATTGATTAATATATAAATCAATAATTATTAATTTATCGGATATTTAATATCTCATTTAATTAATAAATTGTGGTGGTCCCAACAATTACTTTATTACTACTGTATTACCTTTCCAGGAGGACAAGGGAAGTATGTACCTTGCATAGACACTATTATTAAAACTATTATAGTACTGAACCCCTATATTTTAAACTTTTCAAACGCGGAGTATTTGTTTTTACACCAATCCTATCTGTGCTGGAGAAATCGTGGTGTTCAAAGACCAGCGTAAGTTCTATTTCTTCCCTAATGTCCTTACATCACACTCTTCTTCGTGTTGACAAGTTGTTTGTGATTATGCAGGGGCATCCTATCCCAATTGTCCATCGCGTTGTAGAGGTATGAGCATATCCATTATGGGTGGCCCCTTTTGTCCTCACATAATCAAATCAAATCAACGGTTCAGATCACTCTTTCAAAAATGGGTGACCCCTGTTAAAGGGAGAGGGTCAAAAGACAAGTCTACCCTTATTGAATTGATTTAAGGGTCTGGATTTTGACTTCCGTGAGGTTCAACCTCACAAGCCCCGGATCCATCCATTATTAACAAAGCACAAAACTCGTAACATTTTCTTCAGATACAGCATCAACAATACAGGAGCCTCTTGCATATACAAAATGTCTTAATATTCATAAAAATATATGGCGTATTTATTTGCTGAGATTCAGATACGGAAATAACTTTTGCAGGTCCATGAGCGTCGAGACACTAGAGAGGTTGATATCCTCACAAAAGGTACTAAATGGATCTTGGTTTTAGAAGATCAGTTCTGGAAAAACTTGCATCACAGGTTTCCTCTTAGTCTCTAAGATGAATATATATTTCTTGGCTTTGTCAGGGGACAATAATAATATGGATGACAGAGTTGGACTCATCTATTCTAATGGGCAGCTCTGGGTGCAGAGGGATCATGTAATGGGAAGAGTTTCTGGGTAAATCGATATTCAGACTATTTTCTATATTAGATCATATACGATCTATATTCGAGTTTTCTTGCATTCTCTCTTCTCACTTGGTCTTTCTCTATAGATATCTGCCTTACGCTGGTTGGGCGACACTTATAATGACTGGAAATCCTGTTATCAAGGTTTGTAATTGTCTTCTTTCTTTCATTTTCTTAACTTCGAAATTTTAAGTTCTAAAAAGATAATGTTTTCGTGTTTCAGTACATACTCATAGGGGGGCTATGTCTTGTGGCCATCTTAAGCAAGGAATGGAAACACAATAGTTCATAGTAATATGGATTCAGGCTATTCAACTGTATTTAACAGTAGTGAAACAATTACTCTGAAAAATATAGATGGAGTTCAATAAAATGTACCTGAAAACCCTAGAGGTGGCAGCACAAAGGAAGCAATCAATGTATCATTCTTCTTTCTTTCACAGTTGCATTTATGCTGTTTTTTCTCCACTTTTGGCTGCTTCACCAATCGATCCTCACCGAAGATGGAAACTAGGGTGATAAACAATGATCGAGACAAATTTTAAAACAGACCCCTGCAGAGGATTTTAATAAAATCAGGAGTCATTTTACAAAATAAATTATGTGCACTTGAACAATAAATCAAACAATGCCTATCAAACTAACTCTAATAAAATGGAGTAAAGATGACCAAAATGAGCCCTTCAAACCACCTGTAAAAGTGAACTAACCTGAAAGAGGTGGCTAGCCAACGTGAGATATAAGACGGCTTCTCAAAAGCCCCAAAACCTGAATGGTACTGAAGCACTTGAAAAATCCCAAATCGAGTAAACAACTACTCATGGACTATGCAGAAGGGTAACATGGTTGATCACAGATATAACAAGATTCAGAAAGATTGTTACGTGCACATCAGAGAAATAAACAATGATGGGCAATGTGGTTTAACAACAAATGAAGTTTCTCATCACTAAAAACGTAGCAAAATAGATGTCTACTAAAGTAGATGACTTTCAACATGGCAAAAAAAAAAAGGCACATAAACAAACTTCCATGAGAAATGTGAATTGTAAATCTGAAAACACAATTCGATCAAATATAAATACACCATTGTAGCAAATAATCATGAGACAAAACTGGTATAGAGTGTGATATTTAAACTTAAACAACTAATAGAATGTCTATTGACTTTGTTGGTTCCATGCTCATGCTTATAACACCAGCAATTACAATTTGAATGGTTAAGGTAATTTCAGCTATCCACCTTGTAACAACACACAAGTCCACTAATGAGTGCCCATTTTAGCCGATAACAGTTCCAAAATGACTTTCCAAAATGACCACTCAACGGATTCATCTGTTACTCCCAATATTTCCGAGCCACTGCAAAATAAATCAAAACTGTAAGTATCTGAAAAAAAAAAAAAAAGTAATGCAAAATCTACATACTTTTCCATATAATAATTTGCCTAGTTAAAAGGATTTTCATAACCCAGCATCAAAAGGAACAAGATCACCATCAATTTTCTTGAGGGCAATCTGAACTCTGAAAGAACATTACTCTATGATCGGTAAAACCAAAGTAACTTGGATTATATCAAACTTACAGATGATGCCAACTGCCTGTTTGCTTTTACAGCCTTTTTTAGAGGAAAATAGAATTGTATTAGAAGAAGATCAAATTACAACTAGTTGGACTAAACTACAAAGAAAAAAATTAAAAATACATGGATCCAATATTAAACTATAGTACCAACCCAGTCTATCTTTAAGTCATTATGTGATAACCTCTGAATGCCTGCTTAATATACGCCCAAGGAGAATCTAATGAAACCAATTTTTCCCAAGAGAAATGGAACTTAAACATGCAGAACATTGTATAGAATCAAGCTGACGAACATTCCAAGTGAAAAACAAATTTATTCTTATTTTCAAGATATCACAAAAAAAATATCAACTACTACATGAAAAAAGGAAGCAAGAAGACCTCTGATCAAGCCGTGGCTGTTTGAAACCGCTTCAACGCGTCACAATTTGGTGTCTCACGTATAAAACCCCACTGAAGGCGTTGCATTTCAAGCCGGCAATTCTGAGAAAGAATTGAGAAGTACTCATTTTCAATCCTGCCTTCAAGCTTCACACGCTCTGGACTACCAGAAGAGTAATCCTGCTCAAACTTAGTCGACTTCACAAAGTAATTAACCCCCTTTTCCATAGTAGTGAACCTGTAGTCATACGGATACGACCTCGAGAGAGAATAAACTGGCTCATTAGATGGTAAAATGTTAAGCAGAATGATCAAGACAATAGGCAACAACTGAACCAACATCCTAATATTAGAGCCATTGTCACCACCAGTTCTAGCACCCATTCCAGTTCCAAAACTAAACCCATTAAACTGTGTAGCAACACCAGGATTCATTCCCCCAAAGAAGAAATTCCTAAAAATCTCCTCCGCATCATCCCCATCATAATAAAACCCATTACCAAACCCTTGATTGGTTCGACGAGCAGCACGCCTTTCATAAACGGGTTCATCTGAACCAACAAGATCGTACTGCTTCCTACTTTCCTCAACACTCAAACACTTGAAAGCCTTTGATACCGACTTAAAGGCATCTTCTGCCCCTGGGGCCTTGTTCTTATCAGGATGAACTTTCAAAGATAGCTTTCTATAAGCTTTCCTAACATCCTCAACACTACAACTCTTTTCTAACCCTAAAATATCATAATAATCCTTCTTCCTCTTCACATCTCTCACAATTGAGATCTGTTCTTCAGAGTACGCCACCGAAGCCGACGAAGACGACGACCCAGTAGCCGGAACCCGACGACGGACGCCTGGTTCACCAGCTTTGTGATTACCCAACGGGTCAAAGGAAGATCCGGTGGCGGGTTTATCACTAGAACCACCGTCTAGATTGGACAATAGATCGTCGACTGGGAGAGACGGATCGAGACGACGAGCTTTCGAGATGAATTTCACTGCACGATTACGATCGCCTGATTCGATGGCGTCTTTGCCGATCTTCAAACATTTCAAAGCCTCATCTTTGTTTCCGTCCATCTCTAAATCCCACCCAAAATCAAAGAAATGAAGTGCAAACACAAAACTATGTAATCAAAGACGAATCAACAAAATTAAGCTTACAGATTAACAGAAAACGGTCTTCTCACACCGATTGGGGTTACAAGTCAGGAATTGATAAATGAACCCCCAAATAGACAAATGAAGAGTGGAAACTGGGTTTGGTGAATTCAATTTGCGGATGGATGGATGGACTGATTTGAATTGGTGTTTAATTAATTGGAATTAGGGCTTGTTCTTGATGGAAGAGAGATTTGACATTCTTCTCTTCGCCGGAGAGCAAACCCAGGAAATGGTTAGTTGGGGGGACATTTTTGGATTGGCAGGGACCTCTGTAAATATCGTGGATTTTTATTCAACTCGGAACTCAGTGTAGCTGAGTCGCAATAGGTGGCTTGTCTAAATCGTCATCACGGTTACGTTATGTTGTGGCTAATGTTGTTTTAAAAAACTAACGTTGTTTAAAAAAACTAACGGAACTGTCAAATCGTAAACACTACTACTCAAGATTTTATGCCCTGCTCGATTCCCCCAAATGCTGGTTAGAGTGGACGATTATCCCTCCCTGCTAATATTGTGCTTACTGGGGATTTTAAGGGAATTTCAAAGAATTGAGGGACTTGTTAGTAAAAATCGACTTACATAAAAAGGCTGATCGAGATTTTTGTGCCCTAAAAAAAAAAAAAAAAAAAAAAAAAAGATGGACTTCTATCGTAACTTTGATGACTTTTTACATCCTCCATCGATCCAAAGCCCGATCTTTAACCTTGTCCGAAAAAATAACAAAAACTAACATAAGCCTAAATGAAGAAAAAAAAAGGCATTGTAAATCGATATTTTATCATTTTTAAAAAAAGAATCTATGTTACTGAAAATGAAATATGTATATTTACATGCTTTTACACATTTATTCTCAAACATCATTAACTGTTCATCAAGCGTAATCAATTCGAATGATCTTTATATTGGATATCTAATATTAAAGATGATAGTTCTTCAATTACTAAATCTACTACGAATATTGTGTTTCAGAAAGTATTTCAAAATGTTTAAGTAGTATTCACACTTTGATCTTTTGATTTACTAATTCAGTACATGCATGGCTACATATAATCACCGTGCATCGCACGGATTTGATGCTAGTAAATAAAATGAGAATGTAGAGATGGAAAATGGGAAGATAAGGATCTGGCACTGTTTCGATTGATCTGCAGTGCGAGCTCAACCACATCGATTATTCTCTCTTTTCATATGAATGAGATCATTTTGATAATCAAGCTCTAAATCACTTCACTATTAACAACTTATATACTTTGAACTAGGGGTGGTTTGGTTGGTATACCAACTGTTTTTTACGTATACCATGTACCAACCAAGTATGAATTGATATACAAAAATGTGTACCAGTACCAACCACAAAAGCCGATATATCAAGTATATTGGTACGGTTGGTACTTGGTTGGTACGGTTGGTATTCAAATATACCATATGTAAACATAGAAAAAAAAAATGCATTCATAGCATGAAATTTATGAACAAATGAATTGACATAATGGAATACAATGACAGACATCCAATGAAGTAAATAGAAATCACTACATACTTTAGTTTCAAAATAAAACACAGTTCAGTGACTTCAGTCAATACAACATTGCTTTGTAAAGATAAACCTCAAAAGTTTTTCACTTTTGAACAAACCAAAATGGAAGGATAAACCTCAAAAGGATAAATCAAAAGGATCCCTGAAACACATTTTTTCACTCTACTTCAGTCAATACAACATTGCTGGTGGCCACTTTTCAATCCTGCTGGTGGCCACTTTTCAGTCAATACAACATGTATGAGAGTTAATTAGTTGATGTTTGAGAGTTCCTATTCCCCTCGGCTCCTTCAAAAGCTGAATAACAGGAAAAAAATTATTAAAATAACAAGGAAGCCAACTAGTATAATAATTCCATAACTTACTTTTGTTTCAAGGCTCTTTCCTCTTTTTTCCTCTATTTGCTTCACTTGTAGTCTCTCCGGATGAAGGTGGCAACGGAGGAATCGATTGAGAAGAAGAGTTGAAAGATTCCATAAAATCAATAAAATCAAATCAACCGCTTTAAACACTTTAGAAAAATCAAATAAAATCAAATCGACCACTTTAAAGTTTAAAGCGAGGAAGAAATCACAAATATTTCAGTAAAAACAAATATTTCGAATCTAGGGTTTCCAATGATGGAAAATGAAAAGGAAACCACTTTAAAGCGAGAGTAAAGAACTTACCTTCAGAAGGGGAGGAGGCGTGTGGTGAAAGATCTTGGCCAGCATACTGAGGTGGGAGGAGGCGATAACGTCGAACGGTGGGATCTCAAATTGCCAATTGAATCGCCATAGAAGGAAAGAAAGAAGAAAGGCACGGCTGTTCACTTTAATTTGAAAATAGATTTTACTTTTTAGGTTTAGATTTTTTTTTTTTATGTTATATACTTGTATTATTATATATACTAGTAATACCCCCGTGTGATGCACGGCGTGGTCAAGATTTTTAATTAATTAATATTTAATATTTAAAATATTATATTTTAAATCAAATAAATAATTCCTTAAATAAGTAAACGAATATGAGTATTTTTTATTTGTAAATAATAATTATTAAAATAATTAAAATAAAATGTACTCTTTCCTAGTGTAACACCCATGCGATGCACGGGATGTTGCTTATACTAAAAAAATGGATATTAAAATAAAATAAATAAAATAAGATGTTTTTATAAACTGTGGAAACCCCCTTACCACTTACTACAATGTCAGTACAAACATACATGATTATCATTATTATATATAAATAACCACGTAATTGTCAACCTAAGAACCTTATTTTGGAATGGAGGAAGCATAATTATGGATGAAAAGGGAAAAAAAATCCACATATAAAAAATATTCATTATCACAGAAAAATAATTAATCTTTATTTTATTAATGAATAGTAAAATTTTCATTTTCTTCCTAACCTACCCACCTACCCATCCACCACACAACAAAACGGGTCATACCACCCCCAAAAGGACACACCTTTTTTCCCCTACTTTAGTTATACATTATTTCATTATTTTTTATGATAAGCAGAAGCAAATTGTCACACACAAATTAAAATTTTTATTGAATTGGGCTTGATATATAAATAGCACAATTTGAATATATACAGTTAAAATAAAATTATTTGGACAAGTCAGCTTAAAAAATAAACCATGATAAGGCCCACTCATTTTTTTTTAGGGTTTCAAATATATTCAATGAAAACGTCCATTGAAACGCTCCTTTTTTCTTAAAAAAAAATGAATAGCAAAAATGTTTCAAATTTTTTTCTATTTAAAATCAACATTTTCATTATCCCAAGAAAACAAAGTAAAAAACGCAATGCTAATGCGACCAAAAAGTTTACAAAATAATAAATATAAAATGAGGTGACAATATTTTAGTAAACATATTTTTATAACTTTATCATTTCTCATGTAAAAATGGCAAAATAATAATAATAAACGTCCACAAATTATTTGCAATC
Source organism: Adenophora triphylla var. japonica (assembly GCA_022495995.1). Taxonomy (NCBI): domain Eukaryota; kingdom Viridiplantae; phylum Streptophyta; class Magnoliopsida; order Asterales; family Campanulaceae; genus Adenophora; species Adenophora triphylla. Next base: position 102,794 of record JAFEMH010003661.1, read on the forward strand.
TTGAAATAATTTACAAAAATATATTACCAATTAAAAAAATGACATGTTCCAAAAAAAAAAATACATTACATGTTCGTCTATTATATATAAAAAGGGGACATAATTAATGTTGGATTAACTACTAAAAATAGAAAGGAAAATAGAAAAAAGAAAAATCTATTAAATGTTTGTCTATTACTATCATATACTAAAATGGGACAGAATTATTGTTAGATTAGCATATTAAAAATAAAATGGAGAATAGAAGAAAGAGAAACCCATTAAATTAACCTAAACCAATTAATTTAATCAGTACCCACCCCTTTAACAAAAATCCTACTCTCCATCTCTTATATATAAAAAAATACATGTTTCAAAAAAAAAATACATTAAATGTTCGTCTATTATATATAAAAAGTGGACATAATTAATGTTGGTTTAGCTACTAAAAATAGAAAAAAAAATCTATTAAATGTTTGTCTATTACTATCATATACTAACATGGGACATAATTATTGTTAGATTAGCATATTAAAAATAAAATAGAAAAAAGAAGGAAGAGAAACTCAATAAATTAACCTAAAACAATTAATTTAGTCAGTACTCACCCCTTCAACAAAAATCTTACTCTCCATCTCTTTATATATCAGTCACTTTTTCAGATACAATTTAATAGGAACAAAAATGTTCCTATTCTTTTTTCTATTTAAGAATCAACATTTTCATTATCCCAAGAAAACAAAGTAAAAAGGGCAATGCTAATGCAACAAAAAAGTTAACAAAATAATAATAAAAATATATTACCAATTAAAAAAATGACATGTTCAAAAAAAAAAATACATTACATGTTTGTCTATTATATATAAAAAGGGGATATAATTAATGGTGGATTAGCTACTAAATTGTTTGATGTATCGAACTAAAATAAATCTAATAACCATAATACCCCTTTCAACTCATCATTCTATATCCCACCACTTTTTTTTATTTTATATTATTTATTTTTATGATTAGTAAAATTATTATTTTATCATTTATAATTAAAAAAATACTTCACAATTAATTAATTTTCACTAAAATATATTGAAAAATTCAAAAAGGAAAATTAAGAAAGGGTAATTAAGAAATTTATATTTTAAAAAGAGAGGGTTTTTTTTCTGTGTCCAAATCAAACGAAAATAGATTCTATTTATAGAGAAAAAAAATTAAGAATTTTTGTGTAAATTTTTTTATTAAAAAAAATAATTTATTATGAAAAAATTGAGGTAAAAAAAAGGGGTGAAATTTTCATTTAAAAAAGAGGATTTTTTTTTTTGTGTCCAAATCAAACGAAAATAGACTTTATTTATAGAGGAAAAAAAATTATGAATTTTGGTGTAATTTTTTTTTTTTAAAAAAATAATTTATTATAAAATAATTGAGGTCAAAAAAACGGGTGGAAAATAAAAAAACTGAAATAAAACCAGCCAATCAGAAGCCACTACGTGGAAGGTTTTTTTTTTTTTTTTTAAAAAAAATTTCCTGGCGTACACGCGCCTATGTTGGCGCGTGTACCGCACGCGCTTAATTTCTTCCATTCAGAACATGCCACGTGTCAGTTTCGGAGAATATCATCAAATTTGCCACCATGTGAAATTACGAAAATGCCCTTGGTTTGAGCGGGAACTTGACTATCCTGCTTTTATATATATAGAGATAATTATTTTTAATAAATGAAGTCGATACAACCCGTATATCAACCGACTTCGTTTTTGCGTACTATGTACCAACCAATTAGACACAATTGGTACGGTAATACCATACCAAGAGTTCGGTATACCGACTTTTTGTACCAATTATAATTGATACGAGTTGATATCCGAGTTGGTTGGTACGGTCGAGTAGAACTTGCCACCACTACTTCGAACCTAAAAGAAATAAACTTAGAGAGTGTAGAGATGGTAAAGGGCAGAAAGAAAAGGGACTCGACATCGCTCCAATCGTGTTAAGCTGCAACGCGAGATTAGTCACATCAGTTATTCTCTCTTTTCATAAAATCGAAGTCGTTTTGATAATCAAGCTCTAAATCATCTCATCCATCAAGCAATAAAATAGGAAATGTTGGCAAATCGTTGAGCATCTGCGATTAACAGCTTGGGACAGGAATGGTGCCAAATTAGGAAGAAAAAAGGGAGGTTTTCGTAAATTTAGTCAAATTAGGTCAAAATTGAAAAAATAAAATTAAAAATAAAAAATCTTATAATAAGTTAACCCTTCTTTTCTCTGAAGGAACAAACTTCTCGAGGGTCAAAGCAAGGAGAAGAAGGTGGCACAAATAGATACTTCTACAGTTCTACTCCACCTAACACACCCACCCACCCACCCACCCACACACTGAGTATAAGGGCGGTTGGGGGAGGGAGAGAGGGGAAGGGGGCAGAGAGTGAAATCTGTTTCTGGGTTTTCTCTATCATCAAAAACCCTCCTGGTAATTTCCACCAACATCCTCTTGGTATATTCCCCCTTTTTTTTATTTTTAAATAATATTATCATCTCATTGTCAGTCAAATTGTTTCATTTCAGATATTCTTGCAAAAAAGATTCGATCTTTACCCCAATTGTCTTTCACCTCATAATCTTGTTTGGCTACAAATTTTGATATTTAGTTTGCTTTGGAACAATCTTTTCTTAGTATAGATAGGCCAATAGCTTAGTTTCTGAGCCTTGTTTAGAATGGATTCCGGAAGATTGTTAGATAACAATGGAGGGGATGGAGGGGTATTCCCAAATTTTGGAATTGGTTTATTATGGCTTCCTAGAGATGATCATATCTCGCAAGCCTCTGGCCTATTTGGCAGTATTGGACAGATGGGTATGGGATGTGGAGTTTCCCCAAATTCGTCAAATTCAAATGACACTGGAATAAAATCTTCATATTCGTCGAATTTTGTATCGCCTGCCGAATCAGGTTTCCGGGTTGTTGGTGCTCCTGAAGCGATGGGGGCTGGTGAAGGATGGGAAGTGAGTGAAGGAGGTGTTTTGAAGAAGAGGAGTAAGAAGAAGGGTGGGCTTAAGTTGAAAATCAAGATTGGGAATACTTCGTTGAGGAGGTTGATTAGTGGGGCAATTGCCGGGGCAGTTTCAAGAACAGCGGTTGCTCCATTGGAGACCATAAGGACACATTTGATGGTTGGAACTTGTGGGCATTCTAGTACTGAGGTTTTTCAAGATATCATGAAGAATGAAGGGTGGAAGGGTCTCTTTAGGGGTAATTTGGTCAATGTTATCCGTGTTGCACCAGCCAAAGCAATAGAGGTATGGAAAAGTTGTTTCAACTTTCAGCTTGAAAATGTTTATCGTTGTGTGCTTGCACTAATACATTTGTCGACGTTCCTATTGTTGTTGTTTATTCATTATGTGCTTCTCGTGGACTATCATTTTCTTTCATGTAATGCTTTTTCCTCCATTTCGTCATCTGATATTTCCATGGTGCTAAGTTGAGTATGTTGAAGGTTGAAACGCTAACCGTTTCATGGCATTTATACTCCCAGGCAGTCCTGAATTCATTCAGTGTAAAGAAATATGTCTCCAACCTCAACCATGAATAGAATGCTAATAATCATTAGTGACGGGATTTTTTTATTTTATTTTTTTGGTAATACTATTACATGCTTATTAGTTTGAGCAGATATTATCAACTAGAGTTTTCCTGGAAGGAATTGGATGATTTACAGAGAAAATGTCTGAAGAGGAATATTTTTATTTCAGGGGATTCCAGAATGAACTTGAAAACCCAAGCTAAAGTGTTTGCTTGTTTGTTTTGTGTCGGCATGAGAATGAGAGAGATTAATTTTTATTTCAACTTGTCAATTCTCCCTCTTTTGTGGATTTATCATCATGTTTTTTTATTTCTTTTAATTTTCAACTTTAAGCATTCTTGTTGGAAGCTTATGCATCACCTTCAGAAGTTTCGAACTATAAGATTGATTAAAGCAAGGACTCTCTTGATTAGAATTGTAAATGCTAATTGGAAAAGGCAACTGTGAAATGGTGGCATCTTGCACCCGGATCATAGAAATGTGGAAGTATGCAACAGCTTGTCAACTCGGAAAAGTACCCTTTTGTTGTTTATTATATCAATCTCTCATAAGTAAATGGTCAACAAACTACTTTAAAAGGGTATTTTGCACAAAAGAAAGCAAACCCTCCGTTCTGTCTGTCTCTCCTCTTCTGTTTTACTATTTGCTATTGGCACAAGAATCATCTTAAGTTTAGCGAGATGCGGAATTTTCTCTTTTATGAGCGGTAAACTTCTTCTACCAATTTTAGTCATCTTTATTCATTTGTTTGTATTGTAGATGAATGTAGAGGGTTGATTCATAATGATTCACATATTTTCTAGTTAAAGAAATTCAATGTATAAGAGACTTCTTATTTGAACTACCGAGAGTCACATGAGATGTCTTAACCTACAACTTCCGCGAAGATGGCATGCTTATAATCAGTTTATAATGCAATATGTTTGGTAAAAGAACTGTGATTTCTACTTTTGACCATCTTCTTTCCTAGTCATTTTAAATCTTGAGAGTAAGTCGTTCAATTCATGATTCTCGAGTTAAAGGATCTCACATCATGCTATGATTCTTGAGTCAACTGCTACGTCATTATCTCATCCTTTCTTTTCCTCTCGTCACTTAACATCCAGAACTCCAGGGTCGAACTAAAGGTACCTAGTTCATAAACCGGACGTCATAATGTAAGTTGCCAGCAAATCTATGGGTATTCTGCCTAGCTTGGGGGGGGGGGGACTTATACTCCTTATAAATAACAATATTCTTGTCACATGATGCTTTCTCTTTTATTCTTTCCGCAGGACTCTACATCTTCACAACTTAACTTGAAAAATTATCGTAGTTATTTGCTCTTCATAACCAAGTGAAGCTTCTTCCAGAGTAGGGCTGAATTGCCCTGTTCTTGGTAAAATCATATCAGTCAGCTAGCTTTTCCATTTGCGTTGTTACATATCTGGCATTTCTTAATTCTTACTCTTCATGACTCAGATGCTGTTCTCTAGTGATATTTCATATTTTTTTTCAATTTTCAGTTTATTGTATACTCCCTCCGTCCCACGTGAGTGGAGACTTATTTCTTTTTTCGTCCATCCCACGTGAGTGGAGACGGTCCAAAATAGCAAAGTTTTTACACTATTCCTCCCACTCATTCTCTCTCCTACTTGACTTTTATGCTCGCAACACCAATCACTTACTATTCCTCCCACTCGTTCTCTCTCCTATTTTATTTTTCATACTCACAAACATCTCCTCCCACTAATTCTCTCGCCTACTTTTTCTTAGTTCTTGTGCCCATTTTTTTGGTCTCCACTCACTTGTGACGGAGGGAGTATATTGAACTTGGTTCTGTCCAGAGTTTTGTCATTGTTTTGTAGCGGATGTTTTCTGTTTTATGTATGCAGTAAGAGCTGGTTAGAGACTTAAAACTGGAAAATCATATACTGAGCAAGTTCCATGTTCTGTTTTTGCTTTAATATATTATCTTGATCCAACAGACGCTTATATCCTGCTTGTTGAAACTTTCTGCAGCTATTTGCTTATGAGACTGTTAAGAAGCACTTAACTCCTAAACTTGGAGAACAACCCAAATTCCATGCCCCTCCATCTTTAGTTGCAGGTGCTATCGCTGGTATCAGCTCCACTATTTCCACTTACCCTCTTGAGTTGCTCAAAACTCGATTGACTATCCAGGTATACAAATATCCATTGACATGCCAAATTTTCAATATATAAAAGTATATATACTATTTTTATGCATTTATTTATTTTTCCAAAATTTCCTCCACCTTTTTCTTCTTTTAAATTTCTTCTTAGCTCTCATTTTTTTTAGTTTGTTTAAAAAAAAAATCGACGGTTAATGTTAGATGACCCCAAATCATTTCGGACTAAGGCTTTGTTGTTGTTGTTCACTTTTCGGAGGCCTGATGCTTGATTGGATTGTGCTTTAACAGAGGGGCGTGTACAAAAATCTTGTGGACGCGCTTGTGAAAATTGTGCAAGAGGAAGGATTTACAGAACTATACAGAGGATTAACCCCAAGTCTAATTGGAGTAATCCCATACTCCGCTACAAATTACTTTGCATACGATACCTTAAGGAAAGCTTACAAGAAAGTCCTCAAAAAGGACGAGATTGGAAATATTGCGACACTCTTAATTGGGTCAGCAGCCGGAGCTATTTCAAGTAGCGCAACATTCCCACTTGAGGTGGCTCGTAAACATATGCAGGCCGGAGCTATCAATGGGAGAGTATATGATAACATGCTCCATGCACTTTTGAGCATTCTTGAAAAGGAAGGTGTGACTGGATTGTATAGAGGTTTGGGCCCCAGCTGTGTGAAATTAGTACCCGCTGCTGGGATTTCTTTCATGTGCTATGAAGCTTGCAAGAAGATATTGGTTGCAGAATTCGGGACCTAACGATGTTCGGTCCGTCACATGAACGGGAGCGGACGATTCCCTGGTCTCTCCCTTTTCGGGGAATGGCTGTAATCACAACCAAGTGATTGAATGAGTTTGAAAGATGAAGATTTATTGTAGAATAGAAGCCCAAAGTTCAAGTTGGGATTTTTTTTCCTTTTTGCTCAAAGACTGAGATTCATATAGTTGACCCCAAATCATTTTTTTTTTTAAGGAACCCCAAATCATTTTGGGACGGAGTTTTTGTCGTTGGTTGTACCATAAAACCGCGGATACCCCATTTTGTTTTTACTTTTGCTGTCAAGCGGGATAAGCGGAGGGAAAACACAATGGGGAAATAGTTAATCATCTTCATCAATTCATCACACCCAGTAAACAATTTAAAGACCAGAATATAAAAAACGAAGGATTTGAAGGGGGAAACACGCAAAAAATCATGGCCGTAGATAATGAGAAGAGTAATGAATGACCATGGATTCAAACACAGCAACGAAGAACCAGTCGAATTAATGTAAATTCATTTATGTATGAATACAGCCAAACTGCTAATAACATGACTCGATATACTTTAGCAATCCAAGGAACCAAATAACAAAACTGAATTAGAAAACAGAGTTTGACCACATTTGTTAATACTGTAAGCAACTGCCCAGACCACGAACAAATTTGGGCTTTGAACATGACAGGCGACAAGAGACTAGTAAATTGTTCTGCCTGCTAAACTAAGGGGGGGAACCAAGACCAATAGGCCAAAACTAACACCAACACAGACACTCTTAACTGTGGTTTTCAGCAGCAGCAGCTGCTGCAAGCTCCCTCTCCTCAGCTGCAGCAGCCATCAGTTCATCAAACTTGTCAGTCTTTCCCAGCACTATCTCAATCTGTTAAAAACAAGAAATGACTATAATTATTCTCAGTGGAATGAAAACAGAATGTAGCATATTGCTGCATTATGGAAGGGGCAGGACAGGTCGGGTGTTATTTTACTTTTTTCTTTATGGTGGGTGGAGGAAATGGGGATTATTAAACCCACTTTGACATGCAAATATGCACCAGATGGTGTCCTCTTAGACAATACTTCCTCCGTCCCCAAACGAATGTCCAAATTTCATTTAAGGGACATTCTGAAATGTTCACTTTTTAAACAAAAAATGGCAAAGATGCATATATATTTTGGTTATATGCTTTCTAAACATTTAAGTTTTGTGACAGTTTTTTACTAAAATGACAAGTTATTTACAAAAAAAAATATAATTGAAAATGGATATTCAATTATGGACAGAGGGAGCAGTCAGTTTCAGCGAATCATAAGAATCAGATGATTAAGGCAGGATAATAGGTAGGAGGATCAATGGACCAAACAGCTGCCAATTCTTTATTCTTACCAGTGACTTAAGATGTGGGTAAGTGAAATATCACCTACAAGTCAGACAAACCCTAGATCTTACCTTTGCTTTTTGGATAGGACGCCCTCTTGATTCATCTTTCATGTCAACCGTAGAAGTTGTGATCTCTGCAAAATATGTAATTAGGTGTCACAAGGATGCATACCAAAGTTGCTACTTCATACATACCAAGAGGCTCAGGGAAGTGCGGGGGGAGGGGGATTGGAAAAGACAAGTTGGAAGAACTTACTCTTCTCAACTGCAAATCCGTTGTTCTTAAGGATTTCTGCAATGGTGACAACTGTGGCAATAGCTGTAAAAAGGTAATTGCAGTAGCTCATCAGCAATGAAGGATGATTATAGGATTATAGAAATCTTTTGATCAGACATGTAGCCAAATATTTACTTCAATGTATTGCAGTATTCAAGGAAATCATGTATCAGTTCTGACAATTAAATCGAGGAACAACTTTTTCAAAAGGTTTGATCATAGAGTTCTAACAAACATCAAATAAACTAATCCCAACATAATCAAAATTAAAACATGATGTTGTATTAGAAAATTAGTTATCTATGCGATCATACAAACAATGAAAAATCAATATAACATTTTGTGCACGTATCCGTCCATCATAAAAGTATCCAAATAAATGTGCATACCAAATAAAATTAACATGGTATCTAAGTGTTTGTGCATACAAGTTGTGTGATAGAGAGAGGGGGGAGGGGCAATAGACGTTATGCCCATGCATTTAGAACACAATAAAACACAACCCAGGATGACAAATCGCAATTCACATAAACAGTTAATTGCATCAAACACAAAGCCAATCTCCACACAAAACAGGTACCCAACATAGACATTCCAAACAGCATCCCATGAACAATGAATACGCAATTATCGGCAAAGTGAAGAGGAAATACCCATTCCGAGGGCAGAAAGCTCCACCTCATTGTGCTGCTGCATATATCGCTGCAATCACCAAATTACAATCAAAAAACCATTATTCCCTCCAATCCTTATCATCCACAAAAACATATAATACACCCAGATCCAGAGATGAAAATTGAAATTGCACAAACATATCCACAAATACACATAAACATAAACATAATCCATATGCGTACACATACGAATACACATTACATAAACATATACAAACAGCTACATATATATATATATATAGAGAGAGAGAGAGAGAGAGAGAGGATTGGAATACCTTGGCGAGGTTGACATAGAAAAACAGAGGTTTTTTGGTGTTGGACACCTGAATGCGATTTTTCTTGTGGGTATCGCCGGAAACGTTAATGTTTTGCACTCCATCAGTAATTTCCTCCATTGTCGACATTCTCACAAGATTCTTTCAAACCCTAACCCTAATTTCTTCCACGCACGCTCTTTCAATCCCGATTAACACACACAAAACACACGCAGACGATTGAACAAAAACTTCGAATTTGTGAATGGAAATTACAAACACAAAGAATATTAATCAGAGATGAAAACAACTGGCCGTATAAATATCGAAAATCCTTGTGTTGGTTTCCTTATATGAAGGAAACCTCTTGGTTGCGGTTAAGCTTTTTACCCGTAGAATTTTCTCCTCTTTTTCCTTTTTTGCCCCTCATCTAGGGTTCTTACTCCCTATTATCAAACAAAAAATATTCAAAAACTTGTACATTAGGCTGATAGGCTTGTGCCTTCCTCTAATTGTAGGGTGCCCCTTGCCCCTTTCTTTAGGGAACCCCATTTCTTCCTGTCTTTATTTAGCATTTTAGGAAAAAAAATAACATTGAATTTTCAAAAATATTCAAAAACTTGTACATTAGGCTGATAGGCTTGTGCCTTCCTCTAATTGTAGGGTGCCCCTTTCTTTAGGGAAAACCATTTTTTCCTGTCTTTATTTAGCATTTTAGGAAAAATAAATAAAAATTGAATTTTTATTGGCCTTTCCATGATGTTCGATTTTCCTTTGAACTCGGTTAGACTAGATTGTAAAATTAGCTCTTGGTCATTAAATTTTGCATTGTTGGTGTTACTCTTACGGCGTCTTACGGCGGCGTCATAATTTCACTATAAATTAGGTTAACAAGTTAACACTAGCAAGGTTTGTAGTTTTCGATTTTTCGATTGTATAGCAAAATCATATAAAATGAGTAGTGGAATTGAATCAACATTAGTGAATGTGTGAGACGTGAGCGGGCGACAAAATGTCTGAAATAACCTCTGAATAACGGTGCACGAATGAAAAAAATCGACCGCGGGTAGTTATTCGACCGCCGGTAGTTGTAGGAGTGTACCCTCTAGCCAAGTTGTGAAGGGATAAGTTAAATAGACAACTTATTCCAAGGTTGGGATGAAGGAGTGATTGTTATCTTTCTTGAGTACAATTTGTACTCAAAAAATGATGTCATTTTGGTTCAAGCAGCTTACCGTGGAATTACAAAAACAAGAATCTAGAAATTGAGTATTCCGTTGTTCTTTCCGTTCCAAAATAAATGATAAAAAAATTAAAATTTGTTCTTAACCAAAAAAAACATACTATACCATTTTCAACAACGCCAATAAATCAGATAAAGATCTTAAAAAAACATACTGAAGATAACTAATATTGCCATACATAATCCAGAGCTTTACAGCAGCAACAGCATCAGCAATAGAACTCAGAGTCATAATTTCTTCTCTTCCACAAAAACTATACCATTTTCGACATCTATCCGTGACATTTTTCCAACACAAAAGAAGTGACCGACTATGTCATAAACCCGAAAGCAAAATATGGAGGATATCTTTGTAATATCATAACCTCTACTTCTAACCTGTAGCCGAGTAATCACCAAAACCTAGGAGATTGTAAGTTATACTTGAAGAAAAAACTTTACTTTTAATGAAAGTCTCAAGGCATTAATCCCACCCACTAGCAACAACAGACCTGTAGTCGTTTGAGGCATCAGAATAATCAGCAGTCCCCGGAGATGGATAACTATAATCATTCGGGTAATAGCTACCGAACTTGGCATCAGAATACCGGTAGTCACGCCCACCAAAGTTGCTCCCTCCATAACGGTGGGGACCATGAGAACTTCCATATTCGTCCGACCTCTCAGCATATTGGGTCAGCCAAGAGGGGACTTCTTGCTTGGATTCCTGCATCAGCTCCGCTAGCGGTTTTGCAATGCCTATGTTTGCTGACTCGATGAAGAATGCTGTTGCAAGTCCTGATTTTCCAGCTCGCCCTGTTCGTCCAATTCTGTGAACATAATCGTCTATTTTTCTTGGGAGATCGTAATTGATGACGTGGGAAACACGGGGAATGTCCAGCCCCCTTGAAGCTACATCAGTTGCTACCATAATTGGAGTTGCTCCATTTTTGAAGGATCTTAAAGATCGTTCCCTCTCCTATAAAAGTTTCAACAAGAAAGAAAATGTAATGTAATGAGGAGTTGCAAATAATTAATGACAAAAACTAAATGTTTAGAAGTGGGATAACAAGAATATTTATACATCTTAGCCATTAAAATGTATAAAAAAACCACATTTACAGAGTGTCCCTTAAAATAAAATTTGGGCATTCATTAAGGGACGGAGGGGGTACATATAATCAAGTACTTACATATTGGACTTTGTCACCATGTATGGCTGTAGCTAAAAAACCATTCTGGCATAGCCAATGCTCTAAAGAATCTGCACCCCTCTTTGTCTCCACAAAAACCAGTGTAAGAGCATTCTGTTGAGGGTTCATATTCAGTTCCAAAGCTAGGAATTATTTGATGTTTACTGTTTAGTCAATAATCTACAAAGATGAGACATACATTTCCATGGAGTCCACTTGCTCTTTGTTGACAAAGAAGCTTCATCAGATGGTTCCTTTTCTCCATATCTTGGACAAGCTCAACTTTTTGAACAATCAGATCAGTGCTGGAGCCAACTCTTCCAACAGATAGAAACACATAGTTTGAAAGAAAATCTGATGCAAGCCTCTGCAATGATAAAACAAATAATGAAAATATTTAGCCAACACACAAAGATTAAAGTCCAAATGTGTCACAAAACAACTAATAGATTGCAGTGAACTAACTTGAATCTCCGTTGCAAATGTAGCACTGAAAAGCATGGTCTGCCTCACACCTGCTGGAGGCATACCCATCCGCTCAACAATCTTTCGAATTTGGGGTTCAAATCCCATATCCAACATTCGATCAGCTTCATCTAGAGCCAAATACTTGATCCTACCAAGGGAAACTCTTGACCTTTCAATCATATCAACCAAGCGCCCTGGAGTGGCAACTAAGATGTCCACGCCCTTTTCGAAACTACGCAACTGCAGATGCACAGTGAGCAAAGGAGATCATATTTACCAAATCAGAACCAGCAGGACTCTAAGCACTTAAAATCAAGAAGCATCAACAATTCTTTCTCAAAGTCAAGAAAAATTACATAAACACAATGAAAAGGGAAGGGAAAAATAGTTGATACACTGAAGAGAAGGAGTCTTACAGAAGATCAATATTACATAATACAAGAAAATTAAGAACAGAGAATACAAACCTGTTGAATAATTGGTGCTCCACCATAGGCCACAGCAACTTTGACACCCGTAAGATGAGAAAACTTCTTTACCTCATCATGAATCTATCCAAATTAAAGATAAAATCAGTAACAACGAAGTTCAAAATCTACAAACAAGAACAACAAAACAAAAATACTCCCAATGTCTCAAAATCTGGGTATACATTTTTATTCATGATTTTAAGAACATATTATCAACTAGAACTCGCAAGAAAATGCGAAAGGGATAAAAACTACAGAATTAACATACACAACTCAATCGATTCCATCAGGCTAGAATATGATTAATCAAGTTTTGACGATTTTGGGGCTTGGATAGTATAATTTCAGAACATTAAACAAAACACAGATGAAATTTAATATCAATATTACATAAGATAAACAATAATAAAAAGTAAGCAGTTCAATTAAAAAAATAATTCTACCTGACAAGACAATTCCCTGGTAGGAGAGATAATGAGAGCAAGTGGGCTCCCAACTATTCCTCCGTCAAGACCGGCCACCGGCTCCGACTGTTTCTCCTTCACAATCCCACTGATGATCGGAAAACAGAACGCAGCCGTTTTACCCGACCCAGTTTGAGCACACGCCATTAAGTCCCTCCCGGCCATGATTACCGGAATGGCATGACGCTGTATCGGCGTCGGCTTGACATACTTGCACCTAACAATGTTGTCGTTGAGAGCTTTCCCCAAATCGATGTCGGCGAAGGTGGTGGCGGGTTTGGGTATGTCCGACCCAGTCGCCTCAACCGGTATGTCTTCGTAAGCGTCGAAATTAATCCCCGTTTTATCCGCAAGCTCCAGTTCGTCAAGTTTGTTGACAATGTCAAACGGGTTAGAGACATCGGGTTGATACTGGCCGTGTAGTTCGCCGGGAAGAACAGCGTAGCGAACAGGCGGAGGAGGTCCTCGAACGCGAGTTGGAACGGGAGCGGGGCGGGAGTACCGAGAATGGTCAGTCGGATAACGGAATGGCGGCCTGTTTTGTTCGCCGGAGAAGGGTGTTGGAGTGTTTCTGAGAGGCGGCGGGACGTAGTTGATTCGAGCGGTGCGAGTTGGCCTCGCGTCTACCTCCGCAAAGGAATCAGGAAACGCCATTTTTGGGTTGACAGAAAGAGCAAAGAGTGAGCACAAAATTCAGAACGAAAACTCAACGGAGACGTACGACGACCCTAAAATCAAAACCACCTTGCAGCTGAAAGTCACCGTACAAACTCCATTGTTGTCGAAAAAGCTCAATCAAAGCTCAAAGCAGTGAAGTTGAAGCGTGGTGTGTGTGAGAGAGAAATGACTAGAAGGAAAATGAGGAGAAGGGTTTGCATTGGGAGTAGAGTAAGAGAAAATTGCAATGATGATCAACGATTTTCCATGGCTGCAAACCCTAATTTAACACTCTTCCCAAAGAGAGAGAATAAGTGTGCGTGTGCTAGTGTGTGTTTATTCGAAGGGGAGGAAGAGTGAACGTTTTCCGGTGAGTTGGGAGTGCGGAGGCAGTGGGGTTATAGGTTGCTATGGCACGGGTACAATATTCTTTGACGTCCAATTTAGGGCGCGTGGAATACACGCAGCTGCCTTAGTAAAGGATTTTTATGGTCAATAGAAAATTTTAAAAGTACGCATCGTGAAAAATTAGTTTTCTTATGAAAAAACTAGTACTCCCTCCTTCCCGCTCGAATAGGCACAAATTTTCTTTTTGGACGTCGCATTTAAAAGGGCACAACCTCAAAAAGGAAAATTTTTATTATTTTTATACTCTTCCTACCCCACTCATTCTCTCTCCTACTTTACTTTTACACTCACAACATTCTCTCTCCTAACTATTCCTTCCACTCATTCTCTCTCCTATTTAATTTTTCATACTCACAACATTTAACCTTTTCTCTTTCTTACATCACTTTCCTTATTCATTTCTTAATTTTCGTGCTAGGAAGCAAAATTGCCCTTTCGAACGGGACGGAGGGAGTATTTAGCATTAGTCATCACTGTTACTCTCTCTATTCCGCTTCAAGTGAGTCACTTTTCTTTTTGATCCGTCCCATTTCAAATAAGTCATTTCATAAATGAAAATATGTGAAAAGTGTTTCAGACATTTATATCCTCATAATGTTTACTCCCTCCGTCCCATAATACGTTACTCATTTACTGTTGAGAACGAAAAATAAGAAATAATGTTATTAAAGTAGGAGTTGTGAGTGGGTAGGAGAGAGAAAGTGGGGTAGAGAATAGTAAGTGGATAGTTGTTGTGAGTATGACAAGTGGGTCTCATTAATAAAGAAGTATTAAAAAGTTTCCTTTTTAGGAAAGTATTAATTTAAAGTGGGACACCCAAAATAGCAAAATGGGTAAGGTAATATGGGACGGAGGGAGTATATATTTACAAAAAAAGTCATTCATTATACCCTTATAATTTTAACATATTTACAAAAAAAAAAATCAATCATTAACTTACTATTCCTCCCACTCATTCTCTCTCCTATTAAATGTTTTTACACAATATTTTGGGGGAAACTAGTTTCTCCCTAAGTTATAAAAAGTCCAGTTTTTTCAAACTGTTCCTATATTCGTCAAATACTTGCAAATTGAAAAAAATTGAACTTTTTATAATTTATGGAGAAACTGGTTTCTCCCAAAAGTTACTCATGTTTTTAACTTTTACATTCTTTCTCCTCTAATCTTCTACCAACTTTCAATTCTTTATTCATTTTAAAAAAAAAAATCTTAAAAATCGTGAAATGATCTCATGGCTCATTTGAAGTGGGACGGAGGGAGTATTTGTTAGACTTACTTAGTATTTAAAAATTAGTTTTTACTTATGTTATGAAAAAACTAGTTTTTTGCAAGATTTTGACAAATTTTAAGGCGAATTTATCAAAATTATTTATGAAAAATGGATATTACAAAAAAAAATCATACTACAAGTTTAATATTACAAAAAATCTTTAAATATTACAAAAAAATATTTTTAAAATTATTTTTTTTAATTTATTTTTTCGTTTATCTGTCGAACAATTGATAAATGCATTTATTAGTTATAAACAATATAAAATGCATTTATCAATGTAAAATGCATTTATCAATTTTTTAACCAAAAAATCAATTAAAAAATACTTTTAAAAAAATGATAAATGAATTTAAAAGTTATAAATAAAATAACTGATAAATGCATTTTACATTGATAAATGCATTTTACATTGATAAATGCATTTATAAGTTGTTTTAACTGAAAAGGACAAAAAAAGGTCATTTTTGTAATATCACATTTTACATGTGTTTTTTTCGTAAATAGCATCTTTTAAGGTAGTTTTTGATAAAAAGTCCAAATTTTAAATGTTTTGTAGATTTTTATCCTAAGGCTACGTTTGTTTCACGTAAAACAATTTCTAAAACATTAATTTTCATAAAATATATTTAAGAAAATGAAAATATTTTCTTAAAAATAATATAATTTATTTCAAATTTTGATAAATTTAAAAAAAAAATCAAAAAACATTTTCACATATTTGATAAATTAAAAAAAACAAAAAAAACGAATGCAAATACAATCTAGAATAGGTTGAAAAAGATAGGGTGAGGTGGGGTGGGATAGGGTGATGGAGTTCGGGTGGGTAGGGTAAGGTAAGGTAAGGGTGAGTGTGGGGTAAGACTACATACAATACAATGGTTTAATACTCCCTCCCCATTTTATCTAATATTTTTTACACTTTTTCTCATTCACCTAATATTTCATTTGCTCATTTCATTTACCCCCTACAATGGCTAACTTAAATTAAATTTTAATTCCCTCTAACTCATCATTCTATACCCCACTATTTTTATTTTATTTTATTTATATTCTCTATTTTTATGATTAGTAAAATAATAATTATTATTATTATTATTTATAATTAAAAAAATATTTTACACTTAATTAAAAAAATATTGCATCAATTTATAGGTAAAAAAAATAATGATTTTTTTTTAAAAATAAATGCTAAAATGAAGAAGGGTAATTGAGAAATGAGTTTTTTTTTTGTGTCCAAATCAAATGATACTTATATCAATTTGTAGAAAAAAAATGATGAATTTTGGGGAAAAAAATTTTTAAAAATTAATTTACTAGGTGATAATTCAGCTCAAATTGAAAATTAAGTGTTTTTTTTTGTGTCCAAATCAAATGAAACTTATATCAATTTGTAGGGAAAAAAATGATGAATTTTGGTGAAAAAAATAATTAAAAAAAAAATAATTTACTAGGTGATAATTCAGCTCAAAGATTTGAGATAATTTTTTTTTTCGAAAATTCAACGGACCAATTAAACACTGACACGTGTTGGATTAAAAAAAAAGGAAAAACTTTCAACCCGGATGAAAAGTCTCAACCCCTCATTTCATTTAACCCACCATTGCAGTTGTCCAGCTGAATGAAATGGGATTTCATCCCCACTGTATGTGGTCTAAGGTAAATGTGGGATAGGGTAGAGTGGGGTAAATATATAGGTCATGATGAATGATGGGGTGGGGTGGGGTGGGGTGGGAGTATAAGGTAGGGACGGGGGTGGTGGTGGGGTAAAGGCGGAGATGGCGGGGGAAATGTAAAAGGTAAAATATATCTTTTTTGACCGGGGAGGGGTGGGTGAGGTGGGTGTTAAAGATAATTTTAATGAGTAGTTTTTTTTACGAGAAGATGTGGGTAGCGTAAGGGTGTATGGGGAGTTGGGTGTGCGAGAATGGGGTGTTAACATTTTTCGAAAAATTTCAAGAAATGAAACAATGAAAATTTTATAAGTCATTTTATATAAAAAAGGGGGAAAAACATCTTTCGAAAAATATATTTTTTCAAACAAACGGACCTATTTTTACTCATTTTTTAGAAGTGCTTGGCAACTAATCCTTATCCATTTCTGAATTTTGTTTTCACCTTTTCCTTGTATAACTATTACCGTATATATTTTTTTCTTAAAATTTTGTACATAAAAAACACAAGATTTTGAGGAAAACTAGTTTCTCCTTAAATTATAGAAAGTCCTGTTTTATAAATTGTTCCTAAATATTCACTAACTACTTACAAATAAAAAAAAAGTAAACTTTTTATAATTTATGAAGAAACTAATTTCTCCCAAAACTTGCTCCATAAAAAAAAGGGATTATAATTGATATATCAAATTATTATAATTGTATTTTAGTTGCCTGTAAAATTATCAAATTAAAATCACATCGTTTCTTTATTTCTTAATACTCCCTTTGTGGCTCCGTTCCCTCGGCAAAGACGAAATTTTCAATTTTTAAAGGTACGCTCTTAAAATAAAAATATTTTAGAGTCATGGACTCTAGGATCACTGGGCAACATAACATACCCATAAAAGCACAGGCGAAATACAAAATTTTACAGAAACCTATGCTTACACATTTTTTTGCCCGTCGCTCTTATACCCAAATGTATAAGATTGAAATTACTCTTATGCATAGGTATAAAAAAATAAAAAATAAATCACTTTTTTCTTAAAAATAATAAAAAAGTCTTATATTTTACTAAGCAATCCGCTTATATATCCAAAGTTATAAGACTAAAATTACTTTTATACATAGGTTTTGAGTTTTTATGAAGTTTTGATATACTCCCTCCGTCCCTTTGATAACTTCAACATTTTGAGCTTGACACGCAAATTAAGGAAAAATGATAGTGGAGATAGTGTTGTGAGTATAAAAATAAAATAGGAGAGAGAATGAGTGGAGGGAATAGTAAATTTGAAAAGTGTTGTGAGTGTAAAATTAAATTAGGAGAGAGAATTAGTGGGTGAAATATTAAAGATTTTTTGCCATTTTAGGAAAGGTGAAGCTTTTAACGAGACACTCGTTTTGACAAAAAGTGAAGCTATTAATGGGACGGATGGAGTATGTCATTATTTGAGTATGGACTTTTATGGAGATTTGGGGTAAGGGGTCTCATGAAATTATTCTAATATTTTAATGTTTCTTTATTTCTAAACTTCACGTGTCATACTTACAATAACTATATTTTATGCGAGTTGTAAATAGGTTGCATATTATAATGATTGATTTACAATATGTTATTGCCAAAATCTTAGGAAGAATTTTAAAACAAAAATGTGCTATGGGTTTATCATAAATAAAAAAAACTTGTTTCAAATGTTTGAAGTCAATAATCGGAATTTGTTCTAAATTGCACTGTGACATTTTGTAATTCTTTTTAAAGATTTTGTCAATAATCTTAAATTGTTTTAAAATGTACGATGACATTTTTTAGATATTTGAATTTTATTTTAAGGTGCTCGGTGACAGTTTGTAAATAATTTAAACTTATTAGCATATTCTGACACTTGTTGACACTACTACTGAGAATCTTTGACACTATGATTAACACTCTTTCACACTATTGTTGACATTTTTTTAGCAAATAAAACATACTTGTATTACTGAAAAACAAGACGACGCTTCATAATAGTTGAAGGCTCGTCCCAAATATAGGGTACTCACATAATTCGTGAAATATAGCAAGCATGAACGGTAGAGAAAATTTGTTGATAACTCATGACATATTTTCATATAGCCTCAATGTTTCACCTTCTTATACTCGCATTTGTTCGGAACCAAATCTCCATTAAAGATCTTGACAAACTGTGATTTGAGACAAGACAAATGTTTTTTCAAATAGAATTTGGACACTGCCCGACATGGGCATTCAAATAATCAGCACACGGTAAAGGATTTAATTTTGAGGACACAAATTAAAATATTTGGGTCCATAATATGTGTCCAATCAAGCATCTCAAAAAGGAGCATTACTAGCAACAAACAAAAACTCTCAACAAGGGGAGAAATCAAAAGGCCCTTAACAATTTAGGGAAACAAACATACTAAAAAACAACCAAACAAATTAAATGAAATAATAAAAAAAAAACACAACAACAAAATTATCTGTAATCCCAATAGGTTGTAATCCCACAAGAAAAAGAGAAATCAACGTCTTTCTGTCACATTACCACTAACAATCTTTAACACTATCAATAACACGTACTATTTTAGCGCTAACACTCTCTAAAACATGCAATGACACTCTTCAAAACATACACTAACATTATATAAACACATGCAATGACACTTTTTAACACATACATTCATTCATTGATACTAACAAAACACATGCACCAACACACAATAAACACATGCACTTTTATCACTTACACTTTAGTGCTTGCGATAGTGTATTGAGTATCAGCAAGAGTGATTTTGAGTGTCGATAAAAATGTGAAAGATTGTACTGCAAACAAAGAAGATAATAATGACTGAACGGAATAATCTGTGACGGGCCGAGCCCAACGTTTACTACGAGCCCGGGGGCCCAATAGGCCCACCAAGAGACCAACTACAAAGAATCAGATCAAGGCCTTGGGCCATGGCCCGTCTAACACTGGTTGGCCGTCGTCGACGCTGAGCGACCAGGCCATCCAAACGACGAGCCATCAGATCATTAAAGGAGAGGCGAACTCCCAGCCCGTCGTCACTCCAATTGGTGACCGTCCTTCAACTGGACGAATCTTCCTTCGACCTCAACTGACACTCATCCAAGAGGAGTAAGCGTCGTCATTGAACGGCTCGTCGTCATTGAACGATCCGTCGTCATTGAACGACCAACTCTCTCTCTCTCGGCGAGTCATAACTCAAGGAGACGACCCCACTGGGCGTATAGTTCCAGGTCGTCTCCTCCATTAAGCTTCCTCAACAAGCTTAGTTAATTAGCTAATTTGGGATAATGACAGACCTGCTGCAGTGCCTCGTTATGTGCGCAATCATGCATTCAGTAATAACTACAAAAGGTACAGAGGTTGACTTTCCCTTATAAGGCAAACTACTTATCAGATGTCAGGTGTTGCAGTGTCCTTACATAGACGGACCAATGCCGGCGTGACACGTGCGCACCTAGGAGATGGAGTTGATCCTACGGCTGGCATCAATCCAATCCAACGGTTCTGGTAAAAACCCTAATACCAC
Source organism: Adenophora triphylla var. japonica (assembly GCA_022495995.1). Classification (NCBI taxonomy): domain Eukaryota; kingdom Viridiplantae; phylum Streptophyta; class Magnoliopsida; order Asterales; family Campanulaceae; genus Adenophora; species Adenophora triphylla. The sequence goes on from JAFEMH010003661.1 coordinate 123,188, forward strand.
CTTTCCTACTATAAATAAGAGAGTAATAACGTGGAACAAGGTAATGCTTTTCTGCATATTTCCATACTCACGCACTCTGCAATATTTTACACCATATTTCCAGACCATAATCTTACTCTCACGCCGAGGGGCTTGGAAGACCCCTACGCAGCTTTCACCTTTCATTTCTTGTGGCCGTGCGATCCTGAGCTAGCTCAATCATTTGCCGGACACAAGAACCGAGCTTGGCACGCTTTCCCGCGCGATCGATTGGTTCCATTGCCGGGAATCGTGTTAGTGATCTTCGCCTACGTAAATACAAATTTAATAGTTTGGAAAAATGGTGTCCGATGGTCATACAGCCAGTAAATCAACCGGAGAAGAGGGCATACAACCTCAGCAAGAAAATCCTAGGCCACCCTCACCACCTAGGAACCCTAACCTAAGGGTTACCAGGTCACAAGGGATGGTTGATGGTACAGGTCTTCAAGCAACTAGAAGAAGAGAAAAGGGGCCTGCTGCCGAGCGCCGGAGGAGACCTCCACTAGAAAGGAGGCCTGAGACAGCTGCAAGGTATCCAGGAGGTCCCTCTAACCCTAATCTCGACAGAGCGGCTTTCCTCGTCGAGAGAGCTAACGCCCTCAGGGAGTTCTTGCAAATCCAGGACGAGCTGATCCATATGGCCGCTCCTCAAGCTCCCGTGCATCACATCAAACAATCTCGTCAGGAAGGAGGAGAAGGAACCAGAGAGAAAATGCTGCTCGTCGTGAGGGGGCTGCCGCTGGAAACGAGCAAGTTGTGCCACAGCTCGATCTAAGGGAACACATCAATGAAAGACGAAGCCAAGGAGCACGATCACAACAGCGACGAGCTGAGGCAGCTGAGCCTCACGGAGAGCTCGTCGTCGAAGATCTTGAAGCTATCAGGAATCAGGTCGTGCGGGGTCGTCTCCAGACTCCGTCACTAAGAAATGAACGGGCGCCGAGCCAAAGAGAAAGAACTCGATCTCCACGTCATGAACGGGCTTCCAGATCTTATAGATCGTCTCCACCTCCCAGCTATAGGGAACGATCCATCTCACGACGCCCGCCCCCACCGAGAGGCAATGGTCTAATACCGTTACCCGGGGCCCCGTCAAGATAGGATTCCCCAAATGGCCCTAAGCAGAGAGGTAGACATGAGAGAATTTTTGAGTTTGAAACGTCAAGTGGAAGAGTTGAGGAACAAGAGGAATAAAGTGGATAGCGACGATTCTGATGACGACGGCGGCACTATGAATCCCCTTGCTCCATAGATGTTGGAAACTGGACCCCCGGAGCCAGGCTTTAAACTACCCGACCTTAAGCAATACGACGGCTCCACCAGTGCCATGGACCACATACTACACCTTGAGGCACAGATGTACGTGGTGGCAAAAGCTTCTGGCCACGACGACGTCATGTGCAAGGCTCTCACAAGCACGTTGGTCGACTCGGCTTTGAGGTGGTTTAGAGGCCTACCAAAGGGGAGTATTGAATCTTGGAAACAGATGAGGAAGAAGTTTTTAGGAAGGTTTGCTACGGCGGGAGAGCGTCGTAAGACAGTCAACGACCTCAGCAACATATCCCAAGGAGCTACCGAAAGCTCAATGAACTACTTCAAAAGGTTTAAGAAATTGGTAGATCAAATTGATGAGGACCTAACCGATAGGGAAATAATAAACTGCTTCAGACATGGCATCCTTTCCTCTACCCTGGACTACGAGCTCCAAGTCCACCCACCAATCTCGCAAAGACCTCTATGCCAAGGCGTACGCCGTCGCCGAGGCCGAAGAAAGAAAGTTACAAAGAGAGGGAAAGTCTCGTGGACGAGGCCGAGGCAACGAAGTCCAAAAAGGATAAGGGCGGAGAAAAAGGAAAGAACAAGCCGAAAGCGGAAAAGGTTCCAGTAGTCGTACACTCCACTCACCGTTTCCAGAGCGGAAATTTTGAGCAACGTTGATTTCGGACCGCACCAGCAGATGAACCCTAACGGGAAGGGAAAGAAGAACATGAACAAGTATTGTGAATACCACAGGACATGGGGCACGACACGGAGGAATGTTTCGCTTGAAAAGATCATCCAAAGATGGATAGACGCCGGCGACTGGAGGAATATGTAAGGAAGGACCATCAGGCTGGCCACAAACGGACTACTAACGACGAAGCGCCCCAAAGGAACCCAAGAATGGTCCTGGTGATCTCTGAGGAGACGAGCAAGAACCAGATTAAGAGCGCCATCTATCATTTGAAGAAGGCCCCGCACGTCCCCCAGAAAGCAGAAGTTCCAAACGACGTCATAAGTTTCTTTCCCTACGAGCTTCCAGCCAACCCACTAGCTCGTCAACAAACCTTAGTCATACCTGGTTTCATTGATAATTGTGAGTCACGGAGAATCTTGATTGACACGGAGCAAACCCAAGGATATCCTATTTTACAATGTCTACCAACGAATGGGTCTACCTGACAGTCGCCTAAGTCCATACTTAGGTCGTCTAGAGGGATTCACCAATCATCGGGTAGATGCGAAAGGTCAAATTAGCCTCTCAGTTGATATCGGAGAACACCCCTTGAGAACTATCAAGACCGTAACTTTCATTGTGATCGACGTCGTCAGTGATTATCATGCCATCCTTGGCCAGCCAGGTCAGTCGGCTTTGGGGATCGTCGCCTCCGTTCCCCACCAACGAGTTAAATTTCCTACACGTGCCGGAGTCGGATGCGTGTTGGGGACGGCCCCAGAATTCCTGGAGCACGTGCTAAAGGCGAAACGGACTATCGAAATCGACGACCCAAATCACAATGTGAAGCTCTCAAAATCCATCAAAGAAACGACGACCTCGTACGCTAATGTCTCAACGATCAAGTGCGTCGAAGATAAAGAAACTTTGGACGAGGTATTCTTGAACGACCAAGCTGCAGAAGCACAACCTTTGGCCGCCCAAGAATCGGGGGCCGACCTGGACAAGCTGATTGACGACGAGGTTCCGGATCTGACACCAGAAGCGAGAAGAAAAATTAGGGAGATCGTCATTGAGTCCATGGATTTCAGGGACGACGCCCCCGAAATGAAGCCGGCAGACGAGCTACTCGAACTAGTCATCCACCCAGAGTATCCCGAGCAGAAAATAAAACTGGGGTCTCAGTTGTGCACTGAGGAGAGGGAAGAGATAATCTCCCTACTCAAACAAAACCTCGACGTTTTCGCTTGGAGGGTAGAAGATATGAAAGGCATCAGAGAAGACGTGGCAGTTCACAGGCTGGGGGTGAATCCTACTATGAAATTCAAGGAACAGAGGTGTCGTGTTTTTTCAACTGAAAAGGAGGTTGCCATAAAGCAAGAGATCGAGAAATTGCTAAGTGCTGGAATAATCGTGAACGCTGGGTTCACAACCTGGTTGGCCAATGTGGTTCTCGTGAAGAAACCTAATGGGAAGTGGAGATTGTGCGTTGACTTCATTTGATCCGAACAGGCGTGTCCCAAAGACAGGTTATCCCCGCCAAGAATTGACAAGCTCGTCGATTCTGTGGCCGGCCATACTACTCTAAGCTTTCTTGACGCCTACTCCGGCTATCACCAAATCAAGATGGCTGAGGAGGACATTCCGAAAACAGCTTTTCAGGCGGCGGGGGGAACTTACGTGTACACAAAGATGCCTTTTGGACTTAAAAACGCCGGCGCCACCTATCAGAGGATGATAAATAAGGTGTTCAAAGACCAGATCGGTGATAATGCAAGCGTACGTTGATGATATGGTCGTCAAGTCAAAAAAGAGGAAGCACGTCGACGACCTAGAACAAACATTCACCAACCTACGAGCCAACGACATGGTCCTCGGCCGCCAAATGTGTTTTCGGAGTTCTTTGCGGGCAAGTTCCTAGGATTTATGCTATCTCGGCGGGGATTGAAGCCAACCCTGAGAAAATTAAGGCTTTGATGGATATGGCTGAGCCTACGAGCGTCAAAGAAGTTCAGCGTCTAAATGGACGAGTAGCGGCCTTGGGACGTTTTATCGCCAAATCTGCTGAGAAATCACTCCCGTTTTTTAGAGCTCTCCGAGGTGCGAAAGACTTCCAATGGACGGACGAGTGTTCCCAATCGTTCAAACAGTTGAAAGAATACCTTGGCTCCCCGCACTCCTCCAAAGCCCCGTGGCGGAAGACCTTTATGTTTATCTTTCGGCGAGTGACAAGGCTGTCGCCGCCGTATTGGTAAGGGAGGAGGGAGGAACGCAGAGGCCGGTCTATTACGTCAGCAAAGCTTTGTCAGATGTGGAAACCCGTTACTTTAATGCGGAGAAGATAGCTTACGCTCTCGTTATTACAAAGACGAAAGCTACGAGCATACTTCTCCGCTCATCCCATCGTCGTATATACAAATGCCCCATGCGCAAAATTTTGCACCGTCCCGAAAGCTCACGGTCGTCTTCTCAACCGGAGTATCGAGGCGGCGAGTTTGATATAGAGTATAGAACGAGGAAGACCCTGCAAGCTCAATCATTGGCGGACTTCTGGTTGAAACATCATTCACCCTCGACGACGATCAAAGGAGGTCGCAGCCGTCGAGCAAGGGGAAGGAGGTCATTGAACAAAGAACGGAGTTAGTTACGCCCCGTAGGATGTTGGAAAATCTTTTCCGACGGGTCAGCCACCAAGAGTCTGAGCGGAGCAGGGATCGTTCTTGTCGAGCCAGAAAGTGGGACAGTTTTTGAAGAGGTTCTGAGGTTCAAGTTTCAAGCATCAAACAACCAGGCCGAGTACGAGGCACTCATAGCAGCCATTGAGTATGCAAAGTGTTTTGGAGCCACAAAAATTGCAGCTTATTGTGATTCCCAATTGATCGTGAACCAAGTGAGAGGAGATTATCAGGTCGATTCCACCTATGAAGTATCACCTATTGGTCGGAGAATTGATACAAGGTTTAGAATTTTGGGCCATTCAGAGAATCGCTCGAGAAAACAACGAGCACGCCGACCTACTTTCAAAGCTAGCTACAGACCAACTCCCTGAGGACGAGCACGGCCATCACTTGGCCTATTTGGACCAGCCAGCTTATGAACGGGTGAAGATCCTTTGCGTAGGAGATGGCCCAAAATGTTGGATCGACGAACTAAAGGCGTTCATTGAACGGGAGGAGTTGCCAACGGACGAGGTCTCAGCAAGACAAGTAAAGAGGAAGTCAGCCAGATTTACGGTCGTCGAAGGAGAGCTCTACAGACGATCCATCACCCGGCCATTATTAAAATGCGTTCATCCGGACAAGGTCGTTCGATTCTTTGTTCGAAGTGCATCAAGGAGAATGTGGGGGCCACCCTGGGGCCCGTACACTAGCTGATAAAATCATAACCATGGGATACTACTGGCCCCACCTTCGGGAAGACGCTAAACAATTTGTGAAAAAATGTGACACTTGCCAACGTTTCGCCGACCTTCCCAAGCTGCCTACAACTGAGCAAACCCCTGTCTTGGCCGCCTGGCCGTTTGATATGTGGGGTGTTGATTTGATCGGGCCTTTTCCGCCGACGAGGAGGAGTCAAATATGTGATCGTAGCGGTTGATTACTTCTCAAAGTGGGTAGAGGCCAAGGCCTTGAACAAGATTACAGAAAACAACGCCCTAAGCTTCATTCATGACTCAATATGGTGTCGCTTCGGAATCCCAAGGGTGATCGTCTCAGACAACGGCCTACAGTTTTCAAGAAAATTTGAGCAGGAATTGAACAGGATGGGCGTCAAACACTCCAAGTCGTCCGTCGCCTACCCCCAAGGCAACGGGCAGTCAAGCGGCCAATAAACTCGTCTTATCCTGCCTTGTGCAAAAATGCGGAGGGAAGAGATACGAGATGGTTGGACGGACTACCCTCGGCTCTGCGGGCATCCGCACAACCACCGGGGCTACGGAAACCCCATTTGCCTTGGCTTATGGCTCAGAAGCCATGGCTCCCGCCGAACTCCAGCTGCCGACGGACCGAGTTGCTTTGTACGAGGTAGAAAAGAACATCCACAACCGACAAGTCGACCTGGACCTCGTAGACGAACGGAGATTGGATGCCCAATTGAGGATGGAGAACTATAAGAAGAAAACCAAGGCTTACCACGACAAGAAGGTGAAGAGAAGGTTCTTTAAGGTCGGTGACCATGTACTAAGAAAGATTGAAGCAACGGGACTCAAAGCCCGTCAAAACAAACTCTCCCCCAATTGGGAAGGACCATACATTGTCACAAGTGTGGTCAGAGAGGGAACCTATCGCCTTGCAAAGCCGAACGGTGAAAATCTCAAACATCCATGGCACGCCAACCACCTAATGAAATACTACTTTTGAGGTCGTCGACGACATCTAGCTCCCTTAAGGCGCCTACCTTGTGTTATGTAATTTTGTGAAAATTTGAAGTTTTTGAGACTGTAAGGGATACCTATAAATCCCGGTAGCTCGTTGTTTACTATAAAGTTATTTATAAAAGATCGTCGCTTTGTTGGTTTTCTACTACACAAACTCTAGCACTTTAACCAAGTATAAAGGTTAGACGAAGCCAGACTTCGTCGAATACATCTACTTTAACCAAGTATAAAGGTTAGACGTAGCCAGACTTCGTCGATCGCCATAACGGTATAGATGACTCGTCTATAGAATTTTGTCTACGAACAAAAATCTATTAACCTTCATACTATTCCTACGAGCCATTGAGAAGTTGAGAAAACACAAGTCTGAACAAAGGTCGACCATATTAGGACGACCCGCATTACAGTCGTCACTAACGACGACCAATCATACTTGTCCTCAAACTTACTCGTCCAATAGGTTATCACATGCTATCTATGTTAACAAAGATTAACAAACGAAAACAAAGGCATTAAATAACTTAAACATAAAACAAACATTGTACGACCCCCTAAACAACGAGGAAACAGTCAAGCTACATTACGAAAATTAAAAATTGTTTTGAGACAATGTTTGGAACCACCACCGGATAAAATGAAGCATTGTTTAAAAACATTACAAAACATCTCAAGAAAAATCAATCATTTGGGGATCTGCACCGCCGGCGTTTGATGAAGCCGCATCGGGATCCAGGCCGTCTTCAATGAAATACTTATAATATGCGTTAAAGTTGCCAGGGACGACAGGAGGAATAGGCCACTCGTCTCTTCCCGGCTTTGGCGTCGTCCTCCCTTATGATGAGAAAATCATTGGCGGTATAGGGGACAAGGGATGGACGGAGCGCGCTTCATCGTCGTGAGCCTCTTCGGTGCAGAGGTCGGCTAACTTCCTGACGGAGAGAAGATCTTTTATTGCGGGGTCCGGAAGAAGCCGCCTAGCCATATGTTTAGCCCGTCTTTGAAGAACCCACTAGCATGAGTAGTGACCATTTGAAGGCACTCGAGCTTTTCTTGAAGTCGTCGACGGCGTCACGCCCGGCTGGGCCAACTCGGCATCACGGTTTGCCTTCATCGTTTCGATGTGGGCCGTCGCCTTACGAAGCCGGTTTTCGCGGACGCGAAGACCGTCGGAGAGCACCTTAGAGTCGGCCTCGGCTTTGGTCTTCCACTTCCTTCAAGGCATCCATCTCCTTGAGAAGGTTGTCTTTTCATTGACCAAAAGCTCGTAGGCAAGAGTGAGCTCCCCAACATTGGTCTCGCCTCCTTCTTTTGCTCGGCCGTCCCCTTATCGCCGACGGCCTTCATTAGCTGTTCGTTGCCTCGAAGCTCGGCGTCCAGGCACTCCCTATAACCCGCCGTCATGGCGTCCATCATCGACGATAGCTGCAACGGTTAAAGTATTAGCACAAGTATAAAGAGACGGAGAAAAAATTTCATCTTTAATGCGAAGTACCTCAGTTTGGATTAGCCCAAGACGGGCATGAAAGGTTTCGGGGGTAAGGTTGGCATCCTTCATCCTACGGGTCAGCTCAACATCCCGTCCACGCCTTGTCAGAGCCGTCCCCAGCAAGAGCGCACTGCCGTTCCTCTGCAGATATGGGATCCCAGTTATATGAGAGGCCTTGGCAATGGAGGCCGCCATCTCTTTGGCCTTGACCTTGGACAGGACCACCGTCGACGAGCTGGGAGCATCAGCCCTTGGAGTAGATGGGTCCGACGCGCTGGGAGGATCGACGAAATGACTTTTTCTTTTCTTGGAGGCACGAGCGTCGGACTCGCGGAGCTCGGGGTTTGAATCAGTGCTCTCCACTTCAATACGCTCGGCCTCATCAGCGACGGCCATCTGAGCCCCAACAGTCTCCGCACTGGGAGGATCAATCTCCATGCCAATTGCCCTCTCGGGTGCATCAACAACGGCCTGACGGCCTCCAGTATTCAATCCTTCAACGCCGGGCTCCCTTTCAATCATGGGGATAGCACCAGAAGGGTCATTGGGAAGTTGCTCGTTCCTCGTCGTCTGCTTCTCTTGACGATCGAGAATGGCACGTGTGGCAGCCCTCTCCTTCTTCTTGGTCCCCCGGTCACTAGCTCTGATGGCTCCGTCCATGATCTTTGCTTCGATTCTATCTACGTCCCCTTGGGTAAGTACTGCAAAACAACCAAGGAAAAAGAGATTAGTCTTCACTAACGACGAGACGAGCAAAGAGCAAAATTAAAAAGATAGCAGGAGCCCAACCCCCATTCATCTCAAGATTTTCACAGCTCTCCTCAATACGACCAGTTCGTGCCGTCGCACAATTCAAACAATTATCTTTAAAAACAAACTCTTGGTGGACGACCCAGTCAGGATAGCGGGCATCCAAATCAATCTGCACTAAAGGATCAGGCCCAATAGACGGCCTGGACATCATACCAGCTCGGATATATCTCCATTGAGAGGCTTCAATGTCTTTGTATGAGACCCATCCAAGGTCTAACAAGTTGTCAATCTTTCCCTTCAGCTCGTCGGCCCACGGAGCTTGGAAGATATGCCTATCACTGACTGGGTGGTTGCCCTGCAGGAATGGAAGCTGCCACCCTACTCGGCTCTCCACCAATATCAAGTGGTTCTCCCATCCATACACCTTACTCGGAATATCCAGGAAGAAATTCCGTGCGTTCCTGACCGAGGACACACTAACCGTCGTCTTCCCTTTGGCGGTATTCCGGACCGTCCTATAGTATCGACGGAACACTTTGTTGCACGGCTCGTAGCCAAGAAATCTGCAGACGATGGCAAACCCAGATAAAATTCTGACGGTGTTGGCACTGACTTCCATGGGCACACAAGCGGAGTCCTCCAGGAATTCGTTGATGAAGGGGTCTAGAGGCAGTCTTAGGCCGAGCTCAAACTGTTTGTAAAAGAAGCCGACCTTCTCCTTACTGGTCACTATGGAGTGGCGACGGGGTTCATACTCTGTCAAGCTGAGATGTTCCAACTTGTAGGTCGAAGCCTGAACCCTAAATGAGCCTCGTAGGGCGTCGATCATTTGCTTTCCGACGTCCTGTTTTCTGAGCTCAATTTTGGGCACGGCCCATCTTCCCCTTGCTCCGCCTCCAAACTCACCGTCGTCTGATCCAACTCGTACAAATGTGTGGTAAGCCTTGACCGTCTGTTCACCCCTAGCACTTGTGCTCGGCTCGTTAACTTCGGAGGCCGTGCTCGGGACGCCCGTCGTGATCCATCTCTGAAAACAAGGGGTAAAAGTGGGGAATCGGTCCTAACATTCGTAGGCGACGACCTACCTAGTGACGACCTAGATGCCCCTACAACCAAGGCCCTAATTGAATCACGACGGGACAAGGAATAGTGGGTTACGATGTGGGTGGGCAAGTCGTTCATTGACCTAAAAGGAGTTACCGTTGGGTCACCGTCCTCAAAATCCCCTAGGATTTCTCCCTGCAGGAACCCCAAGGGCTCATCCTCAAAGTTAAACTTCCCGTGATTGAAGAACACTCAGACAAGGGAATTTCCCTCCAAATCCCCTTAGCACACTTATAAACCCTTTGATTCAACCCAAAGCCAAACTTGACACCTCTCTCGAAACTGATGGTCCTTGGTCCCATTTGATTAACCTCTACAAACCCAATGAAAAAACCCAGAAAATGAAGAACAGATGAAGAAATTACCTGTTTCTGGGCTTGAGGATGGTTTTTCCGATGAGTTCGCCGGTGGCAGATCGAAGAAACTCCTAATCCAAGCTGCCGGATTATCTAACGGTGGTGAAGCCAGGACACTGCAATATCGCCGGAAAATGTGCACACGGTGGTCGGAAATCGCCTCTCTTATGATTGCTCTCACTGATCAAAGTTTGGAAAGTTTGAAATGAGGGAAAAAGAAGGTTTTTATATTGGGGGAATATGAACGGTTCATTCCTGGGGAAACCAAACGGCGCAATGAGTAGGGGCATTAAATACCCTCTGCAACTTCCGAGGCACTTGTCCCATCAGAGGACACGTGGCAACTGAAGAAGGGATCTCAGCCGCCCACGTCACCCATGCTGACGTCACCACAATTCAAAATTCAAATTGACGGTCGTACGGGTTGCTCTGGAGGGAAAATAACAACTCCCGGCTCGTCGAGACGACCATGAGTTGGGGGCCACTGAACGGAATAATCTGTGACGGGCCGAGCCCAACGTTTACTACGAGCCCGGGGGCCCAATAGGCCCACCAAGAGACCAACTACAAAGAATCAGATCAAGGCCTTGGGCCATGGCCCGTCTAACACTGGTTGGCCGTCGTCGACGCTGAGCGACCAGGCCATCCAAACGACGAGCCATCAGATCATTAAAGGAGAGGCGAACTCCCAGCCCGTCGTCACTCCAATTGGTGACCGTCCTTCAACTGGACGAATCTTCCTTCGACCTCAACTGACACTCATCCAAGAGGAGTAAGCGTCGTCATTGAACGGCTCGTCGTCATTGAACGATCCGTCGTCATTGAACGACCAACTCTCTCTCTCTCGGCGAGTCATAACTCAAGGAGACGACCCCACTGGGCGTATAGTTCCAGGTCGTCTCCTCCATTAAGCTTCCTCAACAAGCTTAGTTAATTAGCTAATTTGGGATAATGACAGACCTGCTGCAGTGCCTCGTTATGTGTGCGTCATGCATTCAGTAATAACTACAAAAGGTACAGAGGTTGACTTTCCCTTATAAGGCAAACTACTTATCAGATGTCAGGTGTTGCAGTGTCCTTACATAGACGGACCAATGCCGGCGTGACACGTGCGCACCTAGGAGATGGAGTTGATCCTACGGCTGGCATCAATCCAATCCAACGGTTCTGGTAAAAACCCTAATACCACCTTTCCTACTATAAATAAGAGAGTAATAACGTGGAACAAGGTAATGCTTTTCTGCATATTTCCATACTCACGCACTCTGCAATATTTTACACCATATTTCCAGACCATAATCTTACTCTCACGCCGGAGGGGCTTGCCGGAAGACCCCCGGCGCAGTTTCACCTTTCATTTCTTGTGCTGTGCAGATCCGGAGCTAGCTCAATCATTTGCTGGACACAAGAACTGAGCTTGGCACGCTTTCCTGCGCGATCAATGACAGTAAAGTTGATTATTGTTTGTGTGTTAATAAGTTTCAGAAGTTACACATTTTAAAAATAAACTGAGTTATTTATGACAATATTATCGTATATCTATAAAACTAGTTTTTCTATACATATAAGAAAATATTATTATTTTTACAAACCAATTTTATAATAATTTGACTCTCTTGATTTCCGAATCAACAACATTTACATTTAGAAGCTTAAGACACACATGCCGACGAGCCTTTGGCTCAATGACAGTAAAGCGTTGAAAAATAGTGTGTTTTTGAAGGAAATTATTGATTAATTTTTAAAGGGTAATTTTGTCAAATTACTTAATTGTTTATGTGTTTGTGTTCTACTCCATAAGAACAGGAAATTAAATATTTATTTGTCAAAAATGATTTTTGGATGAATAAGATATGAATGCTCAAAGTAAGTAGGTTGGAAAGGGAAAACTTGAGTTATCCCACATTGCTAAGAAAATGAAGTTATCTCACATTGGTTGAGATATAAATGCTCAAAATAAAAGGAAAGTGTTGTTATCCCACATGGGAAAGGAATTGAACTTGGTGCTAGTATAAAGACTTGAGCGCTAGAGTAGTGTTCAAGATTATGTAGCATAGAGACTCTCTCTCGCGTACAGGTGTGCAGGGGGTGCAAATCAAGTTCCAATTTGGCTTGCGAGGCACGTACTCGTGCATGTGCGCGTCATGCGGACACGAATGTAGCACCGAAATTGCCTACGCAGACAAGCCCAACTTTTGCTAATAATTTTGATTTTATAAATCAAAAATAAATCCTTTGACTGATATAAGCTCGGCCGAGCCAGTTGTTGACTCGCCCGAGCAGAGCATGACAATATGTCTCATTTCTAGAACAGGTATGCTCGGCCGAGCACTGCTGATGCCTCGCCCAAGCAAGGCCTAGGCAAAAGTTTCTGGACAACCATGCTCGGCCGAGGCTTAAGCCTGCTTTTCTATACACACGTGAAAATATTATTTTTCTTACGACACCAATTTTATAATAATTTGACTCTCTTGATTCGCAAAGCAACAACATTTACATTTAGAAGCTTAAGACACACATGTTAATGAGTCTATGGCTCAATGTCATCAACTTTTGCCTTATTTATTGAGAGAAGTTTAAGGGTTCGAACCCTATCCCATCCCACACATATATATATATATATATATATACACGTATATACGTTGTATTTAAAATGTTATAATTTGAAAAAAAAAAAAAAAAAGGGCTATGGACCCACATCCACTAAAGGTTGTGGGGTTAGTAAATTTACTAACAGTAGACCAAGTAAACATAGTAAGTATTATCATTGTTTATGCAAAAATAGCTTTTCCACCAAACCAACATTAAATTTTGTCGTTTTGTATCTTCTTGGTGAACAAGTAAAGCAGAGAGTAGTATGGTACTACCTTTATCAGGTCCGGTGCCGAGGCAACAATGCAAATGCGTTGGTGGTGCAGCGGGGATTGTTGCAGAGTGACGGTCGCCTACTGACTACTTTCGTAACCCCACTCTCGTGTCTGCGTTGAAGAGCGCGTACCGATATTTTACCTACTTGTACCCCAGTGCTGTCTAGCTTGTACCTTTTTGATTTTATTAGCTTGGAATTATGGACCCATAATTAAAATTTAATTAAACATAAATGGAAATTTTACCCATAAGTTATTTTTGTGATAAATCACTTCTCCTCAAATTTTTCATTAATTTAAATGTATCATAAGTTTTTATACAATATTATATTATACAATATTTTATATGCAGTATTTAAAAATTATGATACAACATACTCAATACTGCATTCTCCTACCGCCGCCATCGCCTGTTGGCTGTTGCCACCGACCGCCGAAAGTCGGTCGCCGAAAATTTGCCGAAATCCAGTTACCGGTCGTCGGTGCCACCTGTTATCGTCAATATTATATTATATGAGTATACAGTAGTATTATTAGAGAATAATACAATAATTAAAGAAAATTATGGGGCATTATTAAACTTTTTTATAACTTATTAAGCATTCTCCCAATATAAATATTAAAATTTATTTGTATTAATTATAAAAAAAAAAAAATATTATTATTTTATATAGTATAAATGGCAATCCCTCCGTGAACGGTACAATAAACAGTTTCATAAGCCAAATTTCCCATTTTGCCCTCACTAAATTGTCCCTTTCCCATTTTGTCCTTAAAAAAATATTTTTTAATTTTTTTTTAAATTAAAAAAATATATATTTTTTTTAATTTAAAAAAAAAAACACGTATTCTTGAACACGAATTTTTACTAGTTATTTTAAGAAGGAGGGAGTAATGATAGGAGCGGCCAAATGTGAGCCACTTTTACATCTTAACCTAATCAATTTTTTTTTTTAATTATCCGGTTCGCCCTAACTTATTTACACCCTAACTGGTATGAAATCTTCTTATATAATCATGTATGAAGCAAGTTGTTTTTTAGGCTCCGTTTGTTTAGCGTAAAATATTTTTCGAAAAATGATTTTTTGTAAAATATTTTTCAAAAAATGAAAATATTTTTCGAAAAATGAGATAAACATGTTTAGCGTAAAACATTTTCTCAATTTTTCGGAGCGAAACAAACACCGAAAAATGGAAAAAATATTTTCCGAAAAACATTTTCCCCCAAACAAACGAAGCCTTAATACTTGTTTAAAGGATGTAACAAATCTTTAACTGGTCATTACGTGATATGGACGATGGAATCTATACCTTCATGTTCACAATTACTACCATGATCCATCCTTCTCCCTTTATTCCTCTCTCCTTCTCTCTATTTTATTATATTCCATTTTACTAGTAAATATTACTCTCTCTCCGCCCTTTATATCATTTTTTTTAGAGCTCGTTTGTTTGATAGGCTGATAGGATTAACATGTATTAATAGTCAGAAGATTATTTCTCTAAAAATTAATTATACCACCTTTTTTTTTTGGATAAATATGAAAGGAATAGTCAGGAGATTATTTCTACAGGGATTAATTATACCACTTTTTTTTGGGATAAATATGAAAGGAATAAGATGTGATAAGAGGTCTTATTCAGGTTGTTAGGATTATTACACCGGTTGTATTTAATCTACCAAACGTCAAACTTATTGGACTAATAATCATATCCAATGCTAAGAAGGGTTGCCAAACGACCCCTTAGTGTTTTAGTGAGAATATTAAAAAAAAAGTGTAAATATTATTCTCTCCGCTCCACATATCATTTCTCTTAGCTTTCTTATATTCAAAATGTCAAAAAATTAACTTTAACATGATTATGTTGCGTTTAACAACTTCAATTACAAGTTTAATTTGAGTTTAAAGTTGACAACTTTATAATTGTTAGGCTAATTTCAAATCCCAAATTTAGAAAATAGTTGCCTACCACACCCTTAACAATATTTAAAGTCAACATCTGTAAATTATTTACAAGAACATAATTTCTTTAAAATTTCAATTAAAGTGAAATCTAAACTTGGATCTGCAAAATTCAAAGCTGGTTTATAAAGATTGTCTTTTATTCCTTTGACCCAGGTCGACCCAAGGGGTGGGTCAAAATAGGCAATCGCTCAGGGTCCACGCCAGACAGGGGACCAAATTTTATGTCCAGTATAATGTATAACACTTATATTTTTTATTAATATGAAATATTAGTGCAAAATAATTTAATAAGTAATGTGTTGATTTGATGATAAATGTATTGATTTGATTGTAAGTGAGAAAAACCTATATAAGTATGAGATAAGTTTCAGCTCGAATAATTGAAACCCCAATTCTAAGTTATCTTTGCAAGTCTTATAAATTTGTTTTTATTTGTATTTTATCTCTAAATTATAAGATTAAATTTTAGGTTTTCGTGTTATTCTATATGTATAATATTTACTCCCGATGTCTCATAACATACTATATAATATACAGTAAATAGTGGAGTATGTAGTATAAATATGAAAAGTAAAGTAGTAATGAAAAGTTGGGTAGTAAATAATAATTTGATTATTGTTGTGAGTGTGACAAGTAAGTATAACTGAATAAATAATTACTATCAAGTTTTCATTTTTAAGTTATATTATCTGTTATGAGAAACCCAAAAGAGAAAGAAGTAACATTTATTATGGGACGGGGTTGTATGTTTATAAGTTTCAAAATCTTTATATCTAATATATTTAATTTGAATCATAATTTTATTTATATATAACTTATAGATTCAAATCATAGAAAATCATACATTTTTTTTTATCTATTTATAGATTTTTTTCGATTTATAGATTATTGATTATTGTCTTATAAACTTACATTTGTTGTGATCTACAATCCAATTCATTTATTATATATATATATATATATATATATATATATATATATATATATATATATATATATATATATATATATATATATATATATATATATATATATAATTTATAAATTACAAGTTTAAATTTTAGTTTTACATAATATCTCTCTCGATTTTTCTTTTTCACATAAACAAATAAAATAAATAAATTTGTCATACATAATCTTTGTTTCAAATTTATTGTTTTCATATGATTATAGTACTTCTTTTTAATTTCGTCTTTCGTAATCGATAAATATCTTTCAAATTTGAAAACATAAATAATTTTCCATCTATAACATTATCATATCAATTATAAATATTTTCATATTTAATTTACTCACATATTCTCAATTCATAAATGTTACTTTAATATTTTTCTCATCGATTAAAGTGAGAAAATATATAATGAATAGTAAAAGTAGAATAAAGTTATAAAAATTTGAACACTAATGAACATATACTCCCTCCGTCCCGCTAATATTAGCACAAACACTGTTTGCGCGGGAATTAAGGAATATGATATTTTAATAAAATGTTTTGAGTGTAAAAAAATGAGTGGAGAGAGAATGAGTGGAGGGTGTAATAAATTATAATGGTGTTGTGAGTATTAAAATAATGTAGGAGAGAGAATGAGTGGGGTTGGGTGAATATTTTATTAATATAAAGTTTCCTTTTTGGGAGTGTGCGGATATTAGCGGGACGCCCAAAAAGGAAAGTGTGCTAATATTAGCGGGACGGAGGGAGTATACATTAACATATTATACTATAATATTATTTTTAATGATATATAAATACTCCCTCCGTCCAAGTTAATACTTCACACTTACTGTTCACACAGTTTTTAAGGAAAAAAATAATGATATAATGTTGTGAGTGTAAAAGTAAAATAGGAGAGAGAATGAGTGGAGGGAATAGTAAATTATAATGGTGTTGTGAGTATTAAAATAATGTAGGAGATAAAGTGTGAAGTATATAATTGGACGCCCAAAATAGAAAGTGTGAAGTATGTAACTGGACGGAGGGAGTATATGTGTAGTTATATTTAGTAATTATAACTCATTATTTAATTTTACTCCGGACCTACAAAACGTTAGAAATGGACCTGCTTGGCCTTTGACCAAATGTTTGATGGAAAACTCAAAATTCGATAAAGTTGATAACGTTACACAACCAAATTACTATTTTTATATCATGACGACAAGTCACGAAATAGCTTAAAACTGATAAAATAATGTGTGATTCCAGAAATTTATACACTTACTCCCTCAACTCTAGTATTTTTCAAGAAATTCCTCCTAGCTTATTTTATGGCTATTTACCCCTCTTTCATTACTATGATTAACAGTTTCACCTAACGAGTTACAACAGAGCTGAGCCTCCATAAATGAGAGGCTAGGTTTGAAGTTGAACTCGATCGATCTAATATGCAAAACTGAGCACAATTAGAATATTGACGCATTTACAAAATAATGTGGACTTAAACGTTGAGTTTATATTTATTAATATATATAATCATATAGTAGTATATATATTTTAATTCATATGTTACATCAAGAGTATACATATAAATATGAGCCAAGTTTGAGCAACAAGTGCAAATTTAAACAAGTGTGAACAAAGTAGCCAACACAAAAAAGACAAACGTCCAGGGGCGGATCTAGCCCAATTTGAAGTTCACCTCAAAATTTTGATTTTTTTTTTACCTAAGTCATCGACTATATGTAACTTTCTTTTATATATGAAGTTATTTTTTACTGTTATTATTGTTTACAATATTTTTTAAATATCAAGTTCACGCGGGTGCAAAATCCTGAATCCACCCTTTCATACACGCCTAACCGAGTCAAGACTTGATGGTGACTCAATCTCAAATAGAAAAAGATCCTTTTAAAACTTTGTGGAAATCGTATGTGGTTAAAAAAAGTGAATTGGAATGGAATTGTCAATGGAATTGAATTTCTTAAGGAATTGGAATGGGAAAAAACTGGTCAACCCCATCCGTTTGGTTGACACGAAATGAAATGGAATTGTCATTCAATTCCTTGTCAAATCATGTTTGGTTTGAAAATATAAATTATAGGAATGGAATGAAAGCATATAAAATGACCAATTTACCCTTTAAATTTTTTTTTGGGAGGGGGGTAGGTAGGGGGTATGCAAAATGAGTAAAAATTTTTTTTTCGTGGGGGTGGGGTGGGGGGTAGGGTGGGGGGGAGGGAGGGTAGGCGAAAAAAATAAAAACAAAAATTTCGTGGGGGTGGGTGGGTGGGGGAGGGTAGGCGTAAAAAATAAAAAATTTGTGGGGGTGGGGGGTGGGGGGTGGGGGTAGGGTGGGGGGAGGGTAGGCGAAAAAAATAATTTTTTTTTTTGTGGGGGTGGGGTGGGGGAGGGTAGGGTGGGGGGGAGGGTAGGCAGAAAAAAAATTAAAAAAAAAATTTTCGTTGGGGGGGGTGGGGGGGAGGGTGGGGGTGGGGCATATGGGCTGGGTGGGACTGGGTAGGGGCTGGGTAGGGGGTAGGGGTGGGTAGGGTTTGGAGGTATTTTGATCAATTTTTTTTTTTTTTTTCCATTGTCTGTTGGAATTGAACTTTTCATCAATTTTGTGAAGGAAAGTTGAATTCCTTCTTCAATTTTTTTTTTTTTTTAAAAAGATTGAACCAAACAGAGAAAAGGAATGAAAAAGAGGGAGTTTTCCATTTCTTTTTCCCACTTTCCTTCCAACCAAACGCTCCCTTAGATTGGGACGGAGGGAGTAGAAAAAGATCCTTTTAAAACTTTGTGGAAATCGTATGTGGTTAAATTGACAAATTTTCCTAACAAAGGGGGTAAAAAGAAACTTTAAAAGAGGAAAGATGTCAACTCAAGTGTGTATATAATGAAAGATGTCATTTCCTAAGATATTGCAAATCAACGCAAAGCACGTTTTTGGATTTGTTGAGAGAGAGAGAGATGGGAGCAGGGACGATCTGGGACGCCATTGAAGTAGCAGAAGAAGGTCGAGATGAGATTCACTCATCTTCTCTCAAGGTCGACCATTCGATTCCTCTTCTGAAAATTAAACCTCTCGTCGCGTATGTAATTTTCATCTCTTCCTCTGCTCTTATTTGAATTCGCCATTATTTGATTGTAAATCAATCGTTTTCTATTGATTCAAAGTGTGTTTTACTAATCTTCAGAGATGAGGGGCGTTGTATACATGATACACTCTCCTCCCTCCGTCCTGCCCGAAATCCCTCCGTCCTGCCCGAAAGGGCACAAATTTCCTTTTTTGGGCATCTCATTTATTTAAAGGGTTTACAACATTTATTCCACTGTACTATACTTTTTCTCTTTCCTATTTTCCTATGTTAATTTTCTTAATTCCCGTGTGCGAGACAATAACTTTGTTCTTTCGGACGGGACGGATCGGACGGGACGGAGGGAATATGAGAATTGAGAATTTTAAAAGTGTACGTTGCCATTATCCGCAAATACGTATAGTCGAACGCGTGTAAAGTGTAAAATCCATTTTTTTTTTTAACTTATAAGAAAACTGTTTTTTTTTTTTTTTTTTTTTGAGATTTTGAAAAAAAATAAAAAATCCTGTTGAAATAAATAAATCGACATCGCAAGTAGGACGTCCTAGGTCGGTTTGAGGGGCCGGACTGCCGAGCCGGAGTATAATGTAGGATGAAGCGTCCATAACAGATTAACCGCTTGAATTGGTTGAGACAGGGCACACACAGCAATAACAGGAAAATAAAAATAAAAATTGTATGTAGAGAGAGAAATTAGAGATGGGAGGAGCTAAGAAGATCTGGAACGCCATGGAAGTAGCAGACGAAGCTCGAGAGAACTGTAGATCCGATATTCATTCCTCTTCTCTCACCGTCGACCACTCCATTCCTCTTTCCGATATGCAACCACCAATAGCGTATGTTCACCGTCTCGTTCACACACTTGTCTTACTCTATCCTATGCGCATTCGCTTTTCCTCATCACGCTAATGTTCTTGTCTCAATTTGAGCTTAATATGGGTAATTTAAGTGAATTTATGTAGCTTAGGGTTTGTATTCAATCATATAGTTTTGCAGGGAGAGAAATTTTACAGAGATATAAGGAGTGAAGATAATTTTCCGTTGTCAATGCAATGGAATTTGATTGGTAGAATGTTTATTCGTATGAGATTCAAATGTTATTGAATTTGCTCATAATTACTGGGTTTAATATTTTTGTTTTGCTTCTTGATTGGCTTATGTTTTGAATGAATCCATGATGCTTCGATTTAGTTTCTCTTTTATTTCCTCGAATATTTTCAAAAAGAGAGATGCTAGGATTTAAGATGTTTTGGAGTTATGTATGCTTTGAAGAAAATGACGAAATGATATTAGGTTTGATTGGTATGATATAATTGTGACAGGATCAAATGACAATTTAAGCTCCATTCTTCATCCCCAGTTTCTTTTTAGGCAAACAGGAAATTGATTGTTGACAATTTTATTTTCTTTATACTCGGCTCTATTTATGGCGTTTGTGCATTCCCCCTTGTGCTCTTATGTTGAGATCAGGGTTGCACGATTCGTAGTTCTTCCGATTCGAATTCGCGATTCGCTCAATCCATGGAATCCGATACGTAGAGTATTACAATTATTGCGATTCGCGAGTTCGCAATATTAGTACGTTTGATTTAAATAAATATTAAAAAAAATATAGAGGACATTAAATGGGCAGAAATTTGTATTGAATGGGCAGCATTCATTCATTGCAACAGAAATTTGTATTTTATGGGCAGAAATTTGTATTTAATGGGCAACATTCATTAATTGCAACAATCAATAGTTAATGGGCAGCATTCATTGCAACAATGCCTTTTCATATCTAGAGGACATTAATTGCGAATTCAAAGAGGTTTTTCAAGGTATCGGAACACGAATCGAAGATTGCGATTCGCGAATTCCAGCGTATCGATTCGGTATCGAATCGCGAATCGATACCTGCGAATCGATACGCGATTCGATGTCTACTCCAGAGTATCCTGCAACCCTGGTTGAGATATTAAGCCAACTAAACTATGGGGACTGGTTTTAAAACCCTTGGATTAATTGAAATTTATACTTGATCCTTTGGTTCTTAAACCCTTATGGTTGAGCATTCTCGGACTTTTTCCTTCTCTTAATTCCTTCATGCACTTTTGATTTTTAAGGTGATTTATTTTATTATTTTGCAAAGCGTATGTGCTAAAATGGTAGTTAAACACAGACAAAAGTATCACATTGTTGGGCCTCTTTTTTAGCTTAGGCTTTTATGGGCATTGGATACTTAGTATGGTAGCAGAAAGCTCTTATTATGCTCATGGTTTTGGGTTCAACCGTCCAAGTGATTGCAGTTGTATTTATCTATGCGGGCAGTGTAAGTACACACATATGTGAGTATCTTGGGCTGTGATGCACCTTGGTGTACTTTTCCAGGTGCCGGTAGGCTTGTACTTGATGGGGAATGTTATAGCCTGTCCCATATTGTTGGGTCTTGGGTTCAAGTTATTGTGTTAGCATTTATTCAAGCTTAAACTTCAGCTTATGTAAATTTATAAAAAAGTTCTGAGATTCTGGCTTTATGTCGTGTTCCCATTTTCTTATGTTTTTTCGGTGATTGGCTTCCATAGAGCCCTTTGCAAGGACCTTTTCAAGCAGTGGTCAAATTTGGATGATTCACGATTCGCAGTTGAGAGGGTGTCTGGTGGCATCACAAATCTCTGTAGGTATCTCCTGTTTATTTTTTTTTGTTTAGTCACTTATCATCATTTTTTAGTTCTGTACTGTTTCTTAAGTGTATCCCATTAGATGAAGAACATGCGAGCATGTTATATTGGTTTGTGATCATCTTACCTTTTCTTATATTAAATAGTCATTGTCTTAGTTGTGCTCAAGTGATGAATTATATTTTACAGTGCTGAAGGTATCTGTGATGGAAGAAAAGGGGAATGCGGTGAATATGACTGTTAGATTGTATGGTCCAAATACTGAATATGTTATCAACCGCGAAAGGGAGTTAATGGTTAGTAGCTTGCACATTGGGGTGAATGGTTTATAAAAGTAGTCAATCTCATTTTGTTTCCTGATCACTTTGCTTAGTTATGCCCCTCAGGAATTTGCTTTGGACTACTTTTGAACTTACACAAACTTGTTTGGCCTTTTCTCTTATGTTAATAGTTAATTGCGCTCAACATTTATTTTCTCTGTACTCTGTAAGATGTATTTTATCTTAGGATGACCTTAACAATACTAGTATACTGTTTATGCTGATCGAATGCACATATTTATGTTAATGATGCATTTAAGTGTACAAGCCATAAAACAACTGCCTAGATGTTGTTAATGGTGGCCTTTTTCTCTCGAGACTTAATCATCAAGTCTAGAAGATTGTATAGTGTCATCTTGGGGCCAGTTCTACGGACAAGTCACCTTGAAGCTGTTGATATTATCAATCATCTTGAAGTTTTTAAATCAAATTTGTTTGAGGTAAAGATTTTGGTCGTATAATACATATCTTATGTACCAGAATACACCTTGTAATCCAAACAAGTCAATTTGAGGCTCATCAATCGCCAAAGTCTTCCAATTTAAGCAATTTGGTAACTGTTGGATTGTACTTGCACAGGTTTGCATGGAAAAGAGTTGCAAAGAAGTCTAGTACTGAGAACGTTGTTACTTACCACTTTAGACCTTTAATGCTGTCCCCCTCTCCCTTTCTATAAATATATTTAGTAGATTAATTTCTTGTATTAATCATCAAAGTCTAAAAGAGGGTTCAGCACCTTTTTTAGCGAGCACGATAATGTTTTTTCTTAATTATTAATTTGCCTGAGAGAGAATCTCTTGGACCTGTCTTGGCAGTTAAGCACACGTATGAGTTGTGATGGTACTTGCACAATTTTAATAATTTCTTAGACCCCCTCCCCTTTTTATCTTATCTCAATTTAAGAACCCTTTGGATCATTTCTTTTGCTAGTTTTATATAATGGCAGTCTTATCGATCTTTTCCTCCCCAATCAGTTAAGTATATCAGATTCCTTTCCTTGTATATCAGTTCAAAATAGGTCTTATATTGATACTCTTCTGGTAACATTTTGAATCAAAGATACTTCTGGTAAAATTTCTGAAAAATACATTGGGACAATAAAGTTTTTCTGGCTTGGATTTGTGTAGTTTATTTGCTTTGTGGATTGCTGACATAGCAGGGCGATGTCTACTGCTAAAAGCAAACTTGCTCAACTGTAAATTAAAATTAACTATTTGAAGCATTAAGTGTTGGTTGCTGAAATGCTGCTAATGTGCTTAGTCAAAGTATTCCTTTGACAATAGACACACCCTAAGTTATAAATTCTTACAAGTATGTTTTGGATCAATGTTCTTTTAGTTTGGCAGTAACATTTGGGCTGTGTACTTGTGTTACAGCTTTTGCATCTTTTGTCATGATCATGATTCATAATTCATGATTTGTTCTTCCTTTTAGAAAACTTACTTGGTAGAATTTTGAAGTGACGGCTTTAAGGTCATCTTGGTATTGTCCATTAACTTTCTTCATTATTAGGTCACTACGCACATTGTAATTGGTTAACTTTGTGTTTAGGCCATTCATTACCTCTCGGCTGCTGGATTTGGTGCCAAGTTGCTTGGTGTGTTTGGAAATGGCATGGTACAGTCATTTATTGATGCTCGTACTTTAGTTCCGTCAGGTAAGCACCGTGAATGATGGTTATTCAATGGGAGTAGTACATAATAGCATTTGGAAGTGAAATTGAATTTTGCAAGTATTGTTTTCTAAGGTTCATTATGAATATACATCGTATACAAATTCTGAGAAGGCGCAATATTAAATAATATAGGTGGTTTTAGTTGGATATCTTACTAATTCAACTAGTTTAGGTATGGGTCTGAAGTGGATATCACGCTTTTGTAAGGTAGATTGTTGATGTATGTATGAGTGAATACTAAAGACCTTGAATGCACATGTTTCATAACCACAGTTCTTGGATGACAAGCAGGGTAGCATGATTGCTTTTTCTAAAGCTACTGTAGCTTTAAACCAGGGATATTTTCTTTGTAGGTGTATACAGGCGACCATAGTAGTCAAGTATCTATGTAGAAAAAAGTTATACGATGGATATTTATCTTTGGAGGTCTTTTATTATGTGTTGTAACAAGTATAGATGCGAAATGGTTAATGGTGCATTCATGTTGATGTGTGCCTATGTTCATATTGTATATTTCTTTATTACTACAGTTGGTATGTGGTCATTTTTACAAAATGGAATTAAGTTATTTCAAGAAATTCTCAGAACTGAAAAAACTAGGAATCAAGGCTTTTTAATGTACCTGTAGCTATGGCCATTATATTGAAAGTCTGTGTCTGGACTCTGAACATAGGTCCTTCTAGCTGTTACTTTTCAACAACAGAAAACTGCTTCGTATCTTAAACTATTTTTTTAATCTTATATAAATGTGACAACCCCTCATTTGACATTGATCATCACTTGTCTATTTTTGACAGACATGAGAGAACCAAAACTAGCTGCCGAAATAGCTAAACAACTTCATAAATTCCATAAGGTGGACATACCCGGCTCTAAGGAACCGCAACTGTGGAATGACATCTTCAAGTTCTTTGAGAAAGGTTACCTGTTTTTTCTTGCATGTGCTTGTGTTTGTTCGTAGATAGATTGGAAAGTTTTGATATTGACTAGATTCTGTTGGATGAATATCACCTGTCTGTCTGTTTAAATGATTATCATCTTGAACATGCTATACCAAGCTGCTTTTGATTATTGTTTGTAGCATCCAGTCTTAAGTTTGATGACTTCGAGAAGCAGAAGGCATATGAGACAATATCATTTAAAGAAGTTCACAACGAAGTTACTAAACTCAAGGTAGCCTATTTTTGTAATTTGATTGTAGTAGCTGGAAATATGTTGCTCTATCTATAGGTTAAGCACATGAAACTTTGATGGAGACTATGTATGTAATCTGATGCCTCCTTGCCTCCTTACCCCCATAGTCTGTTGGATGTATTGGATATTTTTTCTTAGAAATATAGGGCAAGTGCCGAATCACGATATATTAGAATATTTTGCCTAACTGTAAAATTTCATTCTTACTACAGTTCTAGCGTCAAACTTTGTTAGAATAAGAGAAATCAAAATGTAATATACTCCGTAGTGAGTTCACGTTTAGTAAACAAATGACTTGGGCAACCATGAAGTTAATGTAGGAATATAAACTCTTGATCCACAACAGAACTTTCATATTCTTTTCTTTCCAAATAAAGTTTAAAAGAGAGAGAGAGTGGGATTAGAGTTAAAGTGGTTCTTGTCTTTAACTTGAGTTAGATTTGTTTGACGTCTTCACTTTGGCTCTCTTGAGATTATTTGTTCAAAAATTTATCTTTAGCTCTTGTTGTTTTAAACGAGCTGCATTTTTATTGAGGTAGAATGTCTGGTGATTATGAGACAGGAATTGACGGGTCGCCTTAATGCTCCTGTTGTATTTGCTCATAATGACTTACTTTCTGGGAATCTGATGCGCAATGATGACGAAGGTATTTATACTTCTCTATATTTAATCCTTTGATGCTTGTGAAACCATGATGTGTCTTTTTCATTTCAAGTTCTGGCCCACCCACCAAACCCCGTCTCCTCACCCTCCCCCCCCCCCTCACACACAGAGAGTCAAACATGCAATAATCTTAGCTGACTTCTTTTGTTTCTGTATGCATGTCTGTGGGTAGATGCTTGGCAAGTTGGTAACCTTCTGCTTTATTTTGTTTTTTGCTCAGCTCTACACAGCTGCACTCTTTTAACTTAAAATGTGTCTTCAGTCATTGGTTGCCGTTTGGCACATATGAGGCATGAGAAGTAAAGCAGAAAATTGGGCTCATTGTTGTTTGTGGAGATTAAATTTGGCACATCTGATAATGGTTATTGGCCAGTATAATTATTTTTGGGAGAATTATAATCCAGGAAAATAACACCTAGATACTGCACCTAAACATGGTCTCCAATTTATGTTGGGGAGAAGCCTATAATTTATGAGATTTTCTTTGCTGTGCCCCTTAACAGCTCAACCAATTGAAATCAAATAAAAAAAAGGAAAAAAAGAAGAAGAAATAAGTGCCTTACCCGTTACCCGGATATGCTTTAGTCCATTTGTTATATCAGATCAGGTGATAATTTTTTCCTTCAATCTGACCCTTGTTATGTCTTGTTGATTTCAGAGAAACTTTATTTCATAGATTTTGAGTATGGATCATACAGTTACAGAGGTTTTGATATCGGGAATCATTTCAATGAATATGCTGGCTATGACTGTGACTACAGCTTGTATGTTATATTAACTGCTCTTCTTTCCTTCTCCGGTTATATATGAAGGCCTCCATAGACTTAAATTGACTATCTTATGGTCATGACGTTCATGCAGATACCCAACTAAGGAGGAACAATATCATTTCTTCAGACATTACTTAGAACCTGAAAGACCACATGAGGTATATCTCCTTGCAAACTTCATGAATTATGATGACCTGAGTTTTTGCGTTGGTATATGCCAGTCGTTGGGTTAAAACAATATCTATAATCGGACCTATAAGAGCCTACTTGTTATCTTAAAAAGGATAGATATGGGTTTCTTAAAAGATGCATGTGGAGTTCTTAATTTATGAACTATTATTGTTGCACAGTGCAAGACATATATTGAATGCTCCCTCCATCCCATAATAATTGTCACACTTTCCTTTTTAGTCTTTCCCGAAATAAATATCGGTTTTCTAAATAAGGAAACAATCTTAGTGCATTTTTACAATGGTACACACAATATACAATCAAGTAAAGCACGTTCCTTAAAAATATTGACAAGTCAAATACGACATTTATTTTGGGACCGAGGGAGTACTAGATTCAGTTTTTGACTTGTGAATGTTATTGTCATCCATATAAATTAGAAGTTGGATTTGTTTATTTTGTTAAAACCATGTTCAACTGAGTTTGTTTTCCTCCAATAGGTATCGGACAAAGATATTGAAAGCCTTTATGTTGAGACAAGTTGCTACGCTTTGGCTTCTCACCTTTATTGGGCTTTATGGGCTCTTATCCAGGTATGCTTATCCTTCTATCCAAATTCAATGATTTCTAAACTGCACTGCTACTAAAAATTGAGAGAGAGAGAGAGAGAGAGAGAGAGAGAGAGAGAGAGAGAGAGAGAGAGAGAGAGAGAGAGAGAGAGAGAGAGAGAGAGAGAGAGAGAGAGAGAGAGAGAGAGAGAGAGAGAGAGAGAGAGAGAGAGAGAGAGAGAGAGAGAGAGAGAGAGAGAGAGAGAGAGAGAGAGAGAGAGAGAGAGAGAGAGAGAGAGAGAGAGAGAGGAGTAACTAGTAGTAAAGTCAAGACTTACGAATTCATTTACAATTCTCATGCATATGATAGTGGTCTTTTTTTGAAATGTAAGAAATTCTCTCTCTCTCTCTCTCTCTCTTTAAAGAGATTTCTTTCAGTTCTCTGATGCATATGATATGCGCTATTGACTGAGCTTTAATGGCTCTATTTGACTTTTTTGGCAGGCAAAGATGTCCCCAATTGATTTTGATTATCTTGGTTACTTCTTCCTGCGATATAACGAGTACAAGAAGCAGAAAGACAAGTGCTTGTCATTGGCTCAATCGTACCTCTCGGGATCTGCAACTGGCTAGAAGCCTATCCTTTTATGCATAGCTACGCTCTGGCGTATGTCTTGTGTTAAGCTGCTGGGGAATTTCCTTTACCTCTCCAGACTCTCCTCCGTTACACAGTTGGAAGGTGTTGTTTTGTAATAACTGTTTTATATATACACAATTATAAGGTGTTTCTTCTTTTGTAGCCATATAGAAACCCAAAGATATTGCCAATAATAGTTGAGCAGTTGTTTGTTCTCTGAAATTGTACCTTTACTTGTCTACTCTACATGAATGTGGCGTCAAGTTTGTGCATTTTACTAATAACTCTTGAAGATGAGTTGAGTTTTGACCTTAATGTCATTTCGATTCAAATTTAACCACTAATTTGTGAAAAAAAAATTAGTTACACTTATGAAAATTTTGAAAAATGTTATCATTAATGTAACTAAACAACAATAACAAAGTCTTAATTCCAAAAAAATTTGGGATCGATTAATATGAATAGTCATATATATACAGTGGCAGATCTAGAGCTTTCTCCCATCGGATCGGGTGCACAAATTTATAGTAAAATTTTAAATTATGTTTGTCTCCTTCGTAGAGGACAGTACAAAATTTCAAATTATGTTAATTAAAATACAAAACTTTTAATAATTATTTGTATCGGATTATAATTATCAATAATGTTTCATTAAATAAAAATATGGAAAGGAAAAATAAAGAAAGATCAAAATGTAACCAATGGTGTATATTTTGCTATTAACCATGACTTAACCATGACCACGAGCGTATACAAAGGTAAATACTAAATACATACAGGGAACGAAAAATACAGGGAACGAAAAATTCCAACTCTGTCCTTGCCCGTCTCGTGTGTGTATACACGAGATGTTCTCACTTATCTCGTGTGAATCTACACGAGATATCTCGTGTACATATACACGAAATAAATGCCGTGTATATGCACACGAGATGTCTCGTGTAATTTCACACAAGATGAGTGAGCACATATTGTGTACGTATACACGAAATGGTCTCTGAACCTGCATTTTCACAACAGCAACAGCAAAAGCAACTAGTGGGAGGGACCAATAGACAAATTGTATACGAAATAAAAGTGTTAACAAGGATAAGCATATAATTCAAACATCCAAACATTCATACAAACTTTATAATTCAAAAACCATTACACATATACTATCCCCTACGTAATCTTTCTCTTCTTGCATGGTTATCCTGATCATAGAGTTCATTAAATGCTGCTATCCTATCTCGGTATCGGAGGATCAGTTGACTTGCGCTTGGATCACAGTATTCCCTCCAAGTGTTCGGTGGTGGTGGTATTGTGTAATCATTGCCTGACATGTGCAGCTGCAAAAGTAATAACAGTTAAATACAACGAATTTAAGTAAGACACTTAAATATTACAAATATAGATGAGACAGTTACTTGAAGGCATAAGCTGCCGCCGCTAGCCGAGTACGAAATGAACGCCACATTATACCTCGTGGCAATGATGTGCCCAAGGATCTGGGAGGTCTATCCAATAAGTATTGTTCGGCGTCGGCCGGACATAGCAAGCAATCCTACGTAAGAGTTCCTTTACATTTATCCAAGTTAGAACTCTTTGATAAAGGTCTTGGCGAGCATGCACCTCATTGTAACAGTCTGAGCGCACTCGAGCCCACATCTCCTCATCTCCGTATATCTATGCTGCTACGGCTCTATAGCCACAATGTCCATCAGATGCCACATCTGTGATGCCTCCAATAAATGGGATAATGAAAGGTGGAAAAGACGTCAAATACGTAGAGCTGTATATACTAGTGTGATTGGGTTGTCCATTTCCCTCTCCACGACCCTGACCCTGATCCCGTCCTCGTCCTCGACCTCGCCCTCGACCCCGTCCTCTCCCACGACCGAAAGCAGCTAGTAGTGAATGAGACGTAGGAGTACTAGCAGGGGTAGATGGTGTAGGTTCTGAAGCTGATTTCCGTTTGTGCGTGGACTCCGAACTCGCTTGGATTGATGCAATGAATGCTGATCTAGACCTGAAATAGGGCAAAGAAAAGAGTGAGAAGCATTCATACTATCAACATGCAAATCAAATACATCAAGAACGCAATCAACAGTGTGAGCCACAAATGAATGAAGATCTATACCCTTTGCTAGTCGAGGATGGTGTAGCGGGGACTCGAAAAAAGTTGTTATGCTCCCAATCTGACGGTTCTCTGGAACTTCCGGTCCGGGGTTTATTCGCCTTTGAAATATGATCTGGCTCGTAAGCATCTCTTGTATGGTGATTTAGCCCTTCTTCCATCGTTTTGAATAACTTTCTCCTTACCGGTTCAGGTGCTTTCTCAAATTTATTCAACATAGCTTGAAAATTGTCTTTATTTATTGAAGGCTCAGATGGAGGGTTGTCTACTTCAATGTCCAACTTCTTCCAAAAATCATGAATCGAGGCCAGCTCAATCCGTCCCCCACAGTCCTCTATCCGTGCAATCTCGTGACTACATGGAAGTTCATGTGTTCGCCTGTAGTAACACCCGCAGGCAGCCTCAGTGATGACATTACCCCCATTACGACCCCGCTTGATTTTCTGAAGTCGACCCCGCTCTTGTCTGATAATGCGCAAGGCTTCCGTTGACACTTTAGTCAATATGTTGTGATACAGATTACGGGTCCTCAAATCAATTGGAGTTCTGGTCTTTGATCTATTCATACCCTGTTTGATATTTTTTAGTTGGATATCGAAGATCTTATGAGCCTTTTTGAAGATTGTGTCAAAAGTAGAAGAAGCACTCCCCAATGCCTTCTTCAACCTGTTATGCTCACCCTCAGTCCTGTTTGTGGTATGGGTCCCAAAGTGTGGTAACACATCCGTTACACAGTTGGAAGGTGTTGTTTTGTAATCACTGTTTCATATATACACAATTATAAGGTGTTTCTTTTACAAGGATTAAATACTTTTAGCAATAATTTACTAAGAATAAAAGTAAACAATTATAATTTTTTTGTAATTTTCGAAATAAAAGTCTTTTTTTTTTGATTTTTCGAAATTTATGAAGATTGAAAAAAATTAACTACTTAACACAATATTTAATTAGCGAGTAAACAATTAAATATTTAAAAACAATAAAATTACCTTCCAACTTTTACGATGTAATTACAAACTTTGCTCTTGAAAATATTTTATATAATTGATTGAATTTGTTTTGTGAGAAAAATGTTAAGACTCTCTCTTCTATTTATACTAATTATAAATTCAAAAACAGGTCCGTACGGACATTCCTGATAAATGAGTCGTTATGTGTAAATTGGACCAAAATACCCCTCAAACGGATTTATTAACGAATATATTTGAGGACATTTTAGACATTTACAAAGACAGGTCCGTGCGGACGTCTTTGATCCACGGGCCAAACGGTCCACGGACCAAACGGATCTTCTGATCCGCAGGCCAAAGACCGATCCGTACAGACATCTTTGATCCAGGCCCGTTTCATATAAGAAACGGGCCAAGCGAATAACGGGCCACGGGGTGGACGCGTGCGGGCCCGCCGCCCACCGACCACGACCCAAAATGGCCATCTCCAGATTTGGGTGTGTGAGCGGCATTGGCTTAGAATTGTGTAGACCTGATTAGGGTTTTTGATTTGGGTTTGCTTAGATATGTTTTATTTTATTTGGGTTGGCCATCAAAGTGAGTTAGGCTATTTAAATTAAAAACATTAATAATTAATCATGTTTGGGCTTTTAGTTTAGGATTTAAATAATACTCCCTCCGTCCTACTTCAAAATTTCTACTTTCTCTTTTGGGACGTCCCAGACTAAAAGTTTCATTCCATAAATGACAAATTTTGAAGAGTATTTTGGACATTTATATCATTATAATGTAAATATATTTACAAAAATAATATTTATTATGCTCTTATAATGCTAACATATTTACAAAAAAAAAATCAAAAAGAGGTTTTATCATAAATGTTTTAATTTTTACATTCTTTCTCCTCTAATATTTTATCCACTTGCAATTCTTTATTTATTTTTTAAAAAATTTTTTATAAAGCATGCAATACTACCCTAGGACCCTTGAAGTGAAACGGAGGGAGTAGATTTAGCATTTATTGACATTAAAAAAATTAAATAACTTTTTAGCAATTTAATTTTTTTCTAAATTATAAAAATAATAATTTATATCATTTTTTAAAATTTCCAATATATGATTTTTATCCCTTAGAAATCAGGTAATTCATGTAAATGATAATTTATGATATTAATGTACTTATATAGTATTGTTTTCTTTTACATTTGATGTTGAGCTTGGAAATTAGGCTAAATGGAGATAGTTACCCCTATCGATAATACTCAAACAATTACAATTGGTACTAAATGGTTGCTTAACTTGCTTTAACTATTTTTTCTTATTACACTATTTTTCTATAAGATACTAATTAATTTGATTAAAAAAAAGATAAAGATTAGTGAAGAAAAATTAATAATATTTTAAGATAAAAAATTTATTATTTTCTTAGTTTTGTTATTAGATAATTATTTCTAATTAATAATAGGCATGCAAATAAGTGTGATTTTTATTTCATTTTAATTATTTTTTTGATTTTTTAAAATGTGGGTAGGAAATGGTTTATGTACTCATTTTACTAAAAGCTTGGTCTCAATTTTTTAAGTCTCCATCTATATATTTAAAATGGGTCATTCATTCATTTTAAGATATATTGAGTAATAAATATTATCTCTATAGTTGCTCTTTATACTAATCAATGCTTCATTCACTTTGAAATTTAAATAATTTTATTGCTCCCTTCATCCCAAAATGAGTTATAAAAAAAATCAAATTTTTTTCTTCATCAAAAGAGCAATTTTTTTCTTTTAAAAAAATAGATGTTAATTTTGGAAGGGAAGGACTACAATTCTAATAATTGATAATTGAGGTTGGGTTGGATTTTTTACAAATTAAAAAAATTGGTCTTATTTTGAAGAAATCAGAATTTTGCCATGACCAATTATATGTCGCTTCATTCAGAGTTAAAAGGTAAAGTGGTTTTAAAATATTGATATGTAATGATAATAATGCTGACCACTATAATGTTTGTACTGACAATATAGTTTTCAAGAAAGTTTTTCACAATATATAAAAATAACTCGCTTTTTTGTTTGTTTCATTTTAATATTTGTCATTTTTCTGTTTATTTTATTTTAATTTTTGTCTTTTGAGTTGAGTGTGAGTAAAAGTCCACGGTTGTACTGCTAGTCCGTCCGGGGTTTAACTTGTTTTGAGTTGAGTTTGGGTGTGAGTAAAAGTCCACGGGCTTTAATACCAGTCCAAGGTTGTAATACTAGTCCGTCCGGGGTTTAACTTGTAACACTAGTCCGTCCAATCCGTAAAGTTGAAACTTGAAATACTAGTGGGATGAAAATACTCCATTCGTCCCGCTCGAAAGACACAATTTTTTTTTTTGGCGTCCTATTTGAAAGGGCATAACTCAAAATAAAAAGTTTTTTATTACTTTTTTATTTGTGAAACTTACTTGTCATACTCTCACAATAAATATTCAACTAATTATTTTCTATCCCACTTTCTCTTTCCTACGTCACCTTTCACTCACAACATTTATTTTACTATACATTTTTTCTCTTTTCTACATCATTTTTCTTAATTTTCGTACAAGAACACAAAAATGCCCTTTCAACAAAATGAGACGAAATAAGAAATACTCCCTCCGTCCCATACCTACGTGCACACTTTTCATTTTGGGCGTCCCAAATTTACGTGCACATTTTCTAAAATGGAAAGGAATCTTTACTATTCCCTCTACTCATTCTCTCTCCTACATTATTTTAATACTCACAACACCATTATAATTTACTATTCCCTCCGCTCATTCTCTCTCTTATTTTATTTTCACACTCACAATACTTTCAATATAATACTCTCTTCTTAATTTACGTGAAAAGTCAAACTAGACACCAAAGTTCGGGACGGAGGGAGTAATGTGCCCCAGCAGAAATAATGTCGCCCCAGCAGCTGGGGCCCCACCCTATTGCCAGGTCTACCCACCCAGCTGAAAGAAAAACGCACCCAGCTGAAAGAAAAAGGGAAAACTTTGACTTGCCGAAATTAACTTCATTCACCCTCTACTTTTGAGACATTTGCTATTAAACCACTTCTTCTTTCTGAATTTTTCTAAATTAACCCACTATTTTTTAGATTTAAGAACAAAATGCCTTCTTCACAAAAATTTCACTGTCAAATGCTTACAAAAGTTGCTTTGTATTAATACTCGTGTCTAAACCAAATAATTATTCTTTATGCTTAATTGTAATTCTCCATTTGTCTCAAAATAAATATCTAGTTATATTTTTAATCAATAACGAAAATTATAAAAATGGACATTCGTTTAAAGATAGGGTTACTTTTACGATTTTACTTCAAGTTCAGGTGTTAAAAATAAAAAAATCTAATGAACCCGTTCAACAAAACCCTAGTCATTGCCCTTAACTCGAATGGATGATGATGGACCATGTCTATAAATTTTGAATCCACATTTAACATGGATTCAAAATACGATAAACAAACGAACAACAACAATAACAACAGCAACGAATACTTAGTTTCAAAATAATTTGGGATCAATTAACAAGAATCGTCATACAAAATTGTCAGAAACTAAAAAAAAAATAGGCGGGAAGAAAACTTCGTTGTTTCACAATAAAGAATTTCTTTCAACAATATTTTGCTTTTGTTTCTCTAATTACATTTCATTTGAGTTAGAGATTTTCAGATGTATGTATATTCTCGTACTCTCTCTGCCCTTGTTTATAAGTAAAAAATAATTATATTCGGTAACATTAAATATAAGAATAAATCATTAAACGCAACTATATTTCTTACTATTTTAACAAAGTTTTAAGGATGATTTTCAAAATAAGAAAAAAGTAGGGGCTAAATTGATAATCATTAAACTCATAATACTATTAAGTACTTATTTAAATTACCTGTGGGTGGTCGGTTTCAAAAGAAACGTCGCGGAAGCTTCAAAATAATGAAAGCTAGCTATTTATATCCTTGTAGTATCCCATTTCAGAAATAACTGGGGCTAGCTATTTATATCCCATTTCACAAAATCCCAACACAAAACACCAAACAAGCACCAGGTTGTTCGATCTCCAACTTCAATCTCCCTTTTCGCTTGTCTAATCCACAAAATATTACTTGAAATACTCTTGCCGACCCATAGCAAAAGTTACGATACAAAAAAAAAAATTAGGTGTCTCGTAACAAATTTTACTTAGGTTAGGTTAGGTTGTGTTAAAATAAAATCAAACACTCAATACTTACTCCATCTTTCATAAGTGAGTGAAAACTTATTTCCTTTTTTGTCCAACTCATGAGAGTATACTACCCAAAATGACAATGTTTTTACAGTATTTCTTTCGCTTATTCTCTCTCTTACTTTACTTTTATACTCACAACACCTGCTCCCACTGATTCTCTCTCCTATTTTATTTTTTCATACTCAAAAACATCACCTTCATCCCATAGCATAACAATGATTATTAAAATTTATAAATGTTGATGTTGATGTTCATTCAATTTAGCTCGGAGGAAGTTCTTAATTTATAAATGTTGATGTTGATGTTCATGTTTGTGATTCTAGTGTCAATGATTGGTAGCAAAGCAGTGGTCAATTTCGTGATTGTTATGTCTATTTTTTCCTTGTTTCTGATCGAATTTCCATTGCATTTTGATCAATTAGATTGGCATGCTTCAGAATTTCGATGACAAATCTAAACAGCAGCGATGTGGTTGCCGCCAATTTTATTCAGAATCCTCCCAGGTTTGCAATTTTAAAACTCTAGTTTCAACTTTGGGTTAGTTTTTTTTTTCCATGATTTTTTTTGTGTAAATGCCTCTCTTTCTCTTTGAATTTTGTGTGTAAATGCTGCTGTAGATATCAATTTCACCTGAATGATGTGTTCATGATGGGTCTTGTAAGATTTATGTGTATTTCAACTTTTGACCTAAATTTTGAATTTTTTTTCCTTCTGGATTTGAGATGATTTTTTTTTCTTTTCAAATAAGCTATTTATAGTTTAAAATGCAATTAAAATATCATAATTTGCTATTGCATTGATTGTGTGATTATTAACAATATATCAGATAACTACCTCTTCATGATTTTCACCTTAAATTTAGAAAAATAAAAGTAGTTTGGGGCTAAAATGCACTTCTCCTATATTTTTTCAATAGGCCAAATGATCTACAGGAGAAATCTTACCACATGATCTTCACGTACCTTATACCTACGTCTCTTGCAACAGTAGCCGTCAAGTGTCAGGGCAAAAATGTGGACCCTTTCGAGGCATATCCAATTGCCATGTGGACTTTTTTCAGTTCCACATCCACGTTCTACCTTCTTCTGGTAATAATAAACGAGATGCGTCATGATCATGAACATTATTGTCGTGAGCTCAAGAAATTGACATTGATCATAGGAACTCTTTCTTGGTCTGCACTAGCGACTACCTTGCTTCCACCAAAACTTTGGTGGATAGCAGTTGTATTGTGGTTTGTTCTTGTTATAATAATAGCTCGTGACTTCTTGCTTTACCTTTTGGGGTATATTGTGGAGGGATGTTTTCACATCTACATGTTTCTTAAAGGCATAAGCACATCAGTCTGGATGAAATGGTTCAAAGATGTGTCTCTTTTACCCATAACCAATCACATCCCTGGATAAATTGTTTTTTTTCCAAAGTGACCGGTGCATTTTTTCCCCTCAATGTTCTGAAAAGGATAGATCATAAAATGTAGCTGGCACAATGAGTTAAAGAGTAAGACTGAGCTAAGTATAGATTGTAAAGGTAGTCAAGAGTAAGAGTTTGAGACCAAGGTCCAGCAGCAGCTGTATGTGTATGAAGTTCATTGATTGGTGAAAAATGTGGAACAATTTCAGTATAAACTTTCATGTATCTTGTTTAATATCTGTTGTTTTTGGTAGTAATGTGAAGGAAAAGGAAATAAATATCGCACTTTCTTTTTTGATTTGTCTCAATATAATCGAGAGCAAGCAGAAAGCTTTATCTTTACATCATTATCGAGATCAAGATAATCGGAAGCAGAAAGCTATACAAGTCAGACTAAACAACCCAAGAAACTAACAAGGCATGCTAATAATTGAATCATCAAGAAACTGTCAGCTAATCACTATAAATGAATTTCATTTCTAATTTTCCGATGAACGTTTTCGCACTATTTTAGCTTCATGTGTAAAAAATACAGGTGATTC
>JAFEMH010003661.1:165000-253163 GCA_022495995.1 Adenophora triphylla var. japonica
AGAAATACTATTAAGATAATGAAAATGTGTGGTAGGAAATGAAGAGAGAATGAAATGAGTTAATAAGAGGTTGGTCAATAAATCAGATGGTGAAAAATGAAGAGAGAGAATGAGTGGGTGGGATAGGGAGAATATAAAATATTAAAATCTTTGCCATTTATGGTAGTTCATATTCGGCTGGGACGGACCAAAAGAAAAATAAGTGTACATTAGGCTAGGACGGAGGGAGTATTCTGTATCAAATTTTTAATTCTAAAATGACATGTATTTTGCACATGAGGGAGTAAATTATTTAAGAAACATTTATTATTATTTTAATTATTTAAGAAGCATTTATTATTATTTTTTTTTGGAAAAATGAGAAACTTTTATTATTTAGAAATCATCCTTTACTTATTTGAATATTATTATATTAATGTAAATCACATTAAATATCATTTATTTTTAAATATGATATCTATTTAGATGAATTGAAAAGAAAAAAAATAGGACACTTATTAGACTAATACTCCCTCCGTCCCAAAATGTTTGTCCCATTTGACTTTTTAGTTGAACTTTGACCACAAATTTATGACAATTTAATTATGTTCATGAAATTCTAAAAATTTCTATTGATTCACCATTAATAATATTATCAACAACAACTTTTAGAATTTCATGAACATGATTAATCTCTCATAAATTTGTGGTCAAAGTTCAACAAAAAAGTCAAATGGGACAAACATTTCGGGACGGAGGGAGTATAATAAATCTTTAATTTCTTTTTATTTGTTTGTTAAATTTGTTACAGCTGATAAATTTAAAGCGTTCATTGCCACATCTTATCTACAGGTTGAAAAATTATTCTCCATAAATCTCTCCGGATATTTATCAGTTATTCTACTTTTAGAAGGATAATCATTTGCAACATTATTATATTTACTATAACCACGTCTAAGTCAACTTTGTGTACTCTACTTTCAAATGGGATAAAATCAATCCCGCAAATGTTTTAAGTTTTTTTTAACGTGTCCTATCTAAAAGTACACATATATTAAGCTCGTTAAATCAGGTTACATTTGATTTTTGTAAGTGCTAAGTGCTAAAATCTGATTTTACGTCTAAATTTGGCTGAATTAATAAGAAATAGCGTCTGAAGACTAATTTCTAAATTACTCAAACTGTTTGAATATTCATCTGAATTCACATCTGAAATTAATGTTACGACATTTAATGGAGTAAAGAGATGAATAGTTATTGATCTAGTGTTTGGGTTGGGTATTTTTTTTTTAAATTACGAGTTTATGAAAGAGATATATATGAAAAAAATCAATTAAGAGGCAAATAAGTGATAATTTTACATCTGAAAATTAAGTGGAAATTAAGAGGCATTCAGATCCGAATGGAGAAAAAAAACAAACAATCTGAATTGCATTATTTCTGATGCACCCACCCATTCAGAGATCTGAATAAGAACTGAAAATGAAAAACAAATGAGACATAAGACAATCAATTTATTTATATAGTTGCATAAATAAATAAGTATACATATATAAAAAAAATATTTTTGTAATTATAAAAATGAATAAAATAACGTAAGTTTAATAAATACAATAGTTTCCTTATTTAAAAAGATTAATGCACGCCCTTTTAGGATACACGTTAGAAAAATGGAATGTGTTATGTCTTATTGCATCTACAAATAAGTCAACTTGGACTACTAAATATTTATTCGTACTATCATAGGTTTAAAAATCAACAAAAAATTGAAGATTTTTCTTTTATTATTTAATTTCATATTTTTCTAGTGAAGCATTCAAATAATTTTTCTTAGTCCATAAGGATATAAGAATGTTCTCAATTGTCATTTTTTTTATATTTTTTATTTTTGCTAAAATTAGTCTCATTTTTAAAATTATTAGGTTAAAATCATTAAACTTTAAAAAATAAGCAATGAAATAACAAATAAACCTCATTTTTAAGATAAGTGATGAAACAAAATATATAATTAAAATATTTGAATAAAAAATAAAATAAACATTTTAATTTTAAAAAGGAGAAAATATATGAATAACCTTTAGACCAATATTGATTTTTTTCTCAAAATATTCCATTTAAAAAAATATATATCTCAAAATAACAGCCCTTCCAAACTATTGACCAAAATGACCCATTTTTTGAACTCGCTACACAGTGTAGCCAGTTTATAATTTTTTCCGTTTAAATTCGCTATACCATTTAGCGATTTTTTTTTTACAGTAGTACATTTTTTAAGTATTTATTTGAGACGGAAAAAATAATATTACCTTTTAGTTTTCTTTATTAAAACATAATTTTTATTTTGTAATTTAAAGCGAGACGGAGAAATGTGGTTGTGGTCGGTGTCTAAACTTAGAACTCGCTAATTCAATTAGCGAGTTCAAATTTAGGTTTTTTTTTTAATATTAAAATTTAAACTTGCTAAATGGTTTAGCGAGTTTAAACGAAAAAAATTATAAACTAGCTACACCGTGTAGTGAGTTTTAAAAAGTGGGCCATTTTGGTCAATAGTTTAGAAGGGTTGTTATTTTGAGATTTTTTTTTTTTTTTAAATGGAATATTTTAAGAAAAAATCCTAATTATTAGTCCATCAATTGTTACCCCATGATGGTATATTGGTGGGTCTCGAGTTATTGTTAGGTCTCATATAATTCCGTTTATTTGTTTTTATATAGATGGATATTTTTCCGAGTCCATATTCTCTATCATTTTCGTGAGTCTTATCTTCGTAATAATCTGAACGTGACATATAATTGACTATGAAATAAAACAAAATGCTGATTTTTTTAATTATTTATGTCTCAAAATAAATGATCATTTTTTAAATTTTATTTTTAATCAATAATAAATTAAAAAAAAATCATTTATTTTTGGAGGACACTTCTTTAGTTAGTTTCCTAGACCCTATGGTACCAACTGCTAGAAAAATTTGACATATACCATAGTGAGAATTTATGACTGTAAGTAGTAAAAGTTTGAGATTTTTGAGATTATAAAATTAATTGGTGTTAAAGAGAATGACACGTGAATTTATTAATTGGATGACGCGTAACAACATCGTGGGTCTTCTTGTGTAACAAGCATGCTCTGATACCATATTAAAGTATAATGTTCTATCTTAAAATCAATTTATGCTAATTAGAGTGACTCATGATATTTACTCCCTCCGTCCCACGTGAATGCAAACTTATTTCTATTTTGGTCCGTCCCACGTGAATGCAAACTTTCCAAAATGGCAAAGAATATTCACTATTCCACCCACTCATTCTCTCTCCTACTTCACTTTTACACTCACAACATTCTCTCTCCTCACTATTCCTCCCACTCATTCTCTCTCCTATTTAATTTTTCATACTCACAATATTTAACTTTTTCTCTTTCTTACATCATTTTTCCTTAATTTCCACACCCAAAAAGTTAGTCCACATTTACGTGGGACGGAGGGAGTATACTCCCTCCGTCCCGGAACATAATTCACAAACACTGTTTGCACTGGTTTTAAGGAGAGAGTATTATATTGAAAGTGTTGTGAGTGTGAAAATAAAATAGGAGAGAGAATGAGTGGAGAGAATAGTAAATTATAAATTAAATTGCCATGAGTATTAAAATAATGTAGTGAGAATGAGAATGAGTGGAGGAATAAGAAAGATTCCTTTCCATTTGCGTAAGTTTTAAATGTGTGAAGTAAGTTTTGTGACGCCCAAGAAAGTGCAAGATTGCTCCTAATCTTATGAGGAGTATATTATAGGCAAGATTCATTAATTCCCGATATCTGATGATATCTCTAACAGTAACGGTAAGTAAGGACGATAATGCGAGAAATCTATAGTATAAATGAGGGATGTCCACCCCATCTCATGAATAGTTGAATGAATAGTTTCAATGGCCAAATTTCTCATTTTGCCCTCACTATTTTATCTCTTTCCCATTTTGCCCTTAATTTTTTTTTTTAAATTAAAAAAAAAAAAAACCGTGTCCTCGAACACGGGCTTATTCTAGTTCCTTATAAATAATAATTTCCATGCATAATATCCCATTATTGGCTTTGATAATTTGCCTATTTTGGAATGGAAATTTCAGTTTGATTTGGTATTATTCATTAATAGAAGTCTGTTTTGTAACCTCTTGGTAGGGAAGCCTCGTGATATTTTTTGGTATTTTGTCATTTGCAAATTTAATATTGGCTAAACACGTCAAGATCATACTTAAATAAATATCGCATTATTTAAATAAATAAATAAATAAATAGTTTTTGTGAAATTCTATATCCAAACAAGAGAAATGTTTAAATTTCCCTCCCTCCATGTGTTTCTCGATAGTGATGTTTCCTGACTTTAAAAAACTGAGAAGCCCTATGAGGACATAGAAGAATTGTTACAATGTTGTCTTTGATTTTTTTTTTTTTTATTTTTGATACCTGCGCCACGCCGACTAATCTTGACCACCGCGTGACGGCCCCACATTACGCCTGGCGAGTGAATCGCGGACGCGCCCTGATGCAGCAAAGTGGCAGACTCCTTATACTCCAGAGCCCCAAGGGAGCCCTCCTACAAGGCATTTACATCACTCTTACATCACCAAATGGCTGCTCCAGCTGCTCCTGCCAAAGAGGCATTTACATCACTCTTACAACACCAAATGTTGTCTTTGATTTGATTTGATGCAGCGTTGTAGTGATAAAAAACATACTCCCTCCGTCCCGTTTGAAACTGCACAGTTACTGTTTGCGCGGAGATTAAGGAAAAAAATAATGATATACTCCCTCCGTCCCGCTACAAACTGCACACTTTTCTCATTGGGCGTCCCATTACAAATTGCACATTTCCTAAAATGGCAAAGAATCTTTACTATTCCCTCCACTCATTCTCTCTCCAACATTATTTTAATACTCACAACACCATTATAATTTAATATTCCCTCAACTCATTCTCTCTCCTATTTTACTTTTACACTCACAATATTTTACTCATTTTCCGGTGTTTGGTAAGCACAGGAAAATGTTTGGGGAAAAATGTTTTTCGGAAAAGCTTGTACACGGATTTACCCGAAGATAATTTAGGCTCCGTTTGTTTGGGGAAAAATATTTTTCGGAAAACGTTTTACTCATTTTCCGGTGTTTGGTAAGCACAGGAAAATGGAGAAAATGTTTTCTTGAAAAATGTTTTTCCCACTTTTCTAAATAAAATGACTTACATATTTTTTCTAAGTAAACATTTTTCGAAAAATGGTAACACCCTCACACACCTAACTTTTCATATGACCCCAACATTACCCACCCTACATCAATCCTACTCCCCTACTCTCGGCTACCTACCCTATCTCCCCACACTCTCGCCTACCAACCTACCCCACCCCAACACCCTACCTTATCGCCACCCTAGCATACCATCGTCTTACCTTTTACATTTTTCCCACCACCCTCTCCTACCCCTACCCTACACCACCTCACCCCTACTAATCCGCACCTCCTACCCTACCACCCCACCTTCATCACCAATTTATCATATCTTTTTCAACTTATCTCAAATTGTGTGATTTATCGAAAATTATTTTCATTTAATTTATTAAGAACATGAAAATATTTTTTGGAAAACATTTTCAGTACCAAACAGCCGAAAATATGTTTATGTTATTTTTCGAAAAATATTTTACGAAAAATCATTTTTCGAAAGACGTTTTACGCGAATAAGAAACCTTAATTAATATAGGTACTTAGATAGAAGAATTATTTAATTTGACTTTTTGTCTTATTTAAATAGGAGTACATATTATTTTTCTTCCGTTAAGTAATTAAATAGGCCCAAAATCTTGTAAAAATATATTTTAAACAGAGTAGCAAAAGATGTACATCATCAGGTAGTGGAGATGGAAGCTTCCTAGTTGTGAATCAACGAAATTCAACGTTGAAAAAATTGTATATAGCACACTGTGAACACTTGTGCAGTGACTAGTGCATATAGTTGTTTACACAAATGTAATGTAAACATAATTGTCTAAACAATTTTGACAATAAAATAATTCATACAAAAAGAATTAAATGTAGCGAAATAATAAACAATTTAGCAAAAACTTCTTGCTGAAAACTTTTTAATAAAACTACAACATTTTTTTAGAACAAAACGATTACAATGAAAAGAAAATTATCTTACGAAATGATCAAAAGATGTTATAATCTAAGAACAATCAAACACGAAAACAATTTTGAAGTATCAAGGTTTGATATTCAAGACACAAAGAAAAACACTGATGAGCCCGGATCTACTGGACCGGGCCCGCGCTCGGTCTAGTCCAAGGAACCAGTGACGTGGCAGTTCCTAGACCGCTGGAGGGAAGACCGCGGACAAATAGGCCCTTGTGGTCAAGACCGCGTCCCTCCTCGCATCGTCCCCATCGATGACCATTGGGACCCTGCTCGCTGGATCCGTGCTCGCGTCATATATCTTTGATCGCGGGCACAACGTTGACCGCGGGCACATAACTGCTTCCCGGTTAATGTCAAGCCTTACTGAGCAAGTTAGCTCACTGGCTCTGACAGGCCACTTGCCGGCTCCCCCATAACGCATTCAATGCGGCTCAGTTCGGCGCCTACTATTCCATTTAATGCACTAAGCCGCCACACGGCTCATGTCACTTTCACCTATGTCCCCCGGATACCAATGTTCCCTCCCCGACAGACCAATTAGCCGCGGACACGTGTAGCCGGTCAAATACCAAAGTGCCCCTTGTGGCCGATCTCATTGCTTACCTCAACAAGCACCATCGCATTGCCTATAAATAGAGGGCCTTTACCCCTCAAGGCAAGGTAAGTTCCATATACAACCGAGTAATCTCTATTACTCTCTAAACCTAAACACACACACACTCTAAAGGTATTCAAAGCCTTATTACTCAAGATTCTTACTCTCACACTCCGAGGGCCCGAGTTGGAGTAACATCCAACTTCGACCTTAACGGTGCTTGTTTGTGTTGTGATCTAGGTACATCAAACCACCAAATATATCCTAGCCAGATATCCCGAACCGCTCCCGACCCCAAAAGCCGTGGCGTCATCGCTGGTTCCATTGCCGGAAGCGACTTTCTTTCGTTTTCTCGTTAAAAATCTTTTGTTTTCAAGGCACCTCA
The DNA here is from genome assembly GCA_022495995.1 of Adenophora triphylla var. japonica. Lineage (NCBI taxonomy): Eukaryota > Viridiplantae > Streptophyta > Magnoliopsida > Asterales > Campanulaceae > Adenophora > Adenophora triphylla. The sequence continues at coordinate 172,141 of JAFEMH010003661.1, forward strand.
CGTGTCCTAAACAAATTCGCCGAAAGGCTTTTCTTTTTTCCATCATCTTCTTTCCGTAATATGGCTAGAATATTGGAAAATGCCGGTCACTGACCCTTGTGAGGAGGATGATCAAGCCTCACCCTCCGTCATTAACAAAGGCAAGGCCCCAAACTCGCTTTTCAATAGAATGGGGGCACGTTCCTCACCACCAAACACCCTCTCTCCCGGTCGAAAGCCTCGCACAAGCTCACGTGCACTGTGATACGTGCTGAAAAGGCACAAGCCCTCCTAAACAAAAGTCCCAAAACTCCACAAGCTCCTCCCAGAAACACCACCATGAACACTCCACTCTCCCCGGAGCAAATCCTAAGGAGGCAAGAAATTCTGGATTCCAAATCCAAGCTGGTCGCTGAGGCCATGGCAATTGCTGACCAACAACTGGAGATGTTCGAAATAGAGGCCAATGGAGGGCTACAGCTCCCACAAGGGTCCATAAGGTTCTCCCAACGAGCACCCGCTCACTCACTTGCTAGTCAAGCTGCGGGGGCAAAAAGGGCTGAACCAACCCTTGAACGCGGCAAATGGCTAGGCGCGCAGCTGCGTGCGCATGTCGAGGACAGCGAGGAGAAATGAGAGGAGGCACAGTCAAACCAACGTGCGAGGCCCCAAGCATTACCCTTGGCTCCGGCCAAAGGGAAGGTCGTGGCTCCACGAGCTAAGAAGCAGAAGGTTGACAGCCAGAGCCCTGAGTTCGTTGATTTCATGCAGAAGATGTGGGAAACCCATCAGAAGGCCGCTCAAAAATGTGGCCGCACTATGGATGCCTTCAGCGACAAGATCGCCCGGGCACCTATTCAGAGGGGGAAGCCCCCCCAGATGGATGCATATGATGGATCCAAGAATGCGAGGAGCCACATGGGCCGATTTGAGGGACAAATGGCATTATTCTCCGCGGACGAATCCGTAATGTGCAAAGCTCTAGCTGCCACTTTCACGGGCAAAACCCTATCCTGGATGCTGGCTCTCAAACCCCGTTCCATCAACTCTTTCGGTCACTTCAGGAACATTTTTCTTAATGCTTTTGCTGGAGCCGGGGTGCCCGCTAGACCAAAGACAAATCTTGTCCGTGTCAAGGTGCCCCCACCGAATCCACAAAAGATTACATTGCTCGCTTCGTAAAGGTCGCCGAGGAGATAGTGGATCTCGGGAAGGAGGGGATATTAGACTTTCCTTCGAGGAGGCCTCACCTCCTCCTTCCCGAAATTAAATTTCGCCTCCACCCGCCAAAAACGGTGGAGGAGACGCATGAAAGGGCTTCCGCCATCGCTTCCGCCGAAGAGAGCAAGCACGCCCGTTCCCCGAGCTTCACCAAGGAAAGAATAAGCCAAGTCCAGGAGACCACCCTGCAGCCTCGCCCGCGTTAACAATCGTGGCAAAACAAAGGCCGCTGGCCTGATAAGCTACGAAAGAAAATGGAAGAAATAGCCTACACCGAACTCACCGAGCCAAGAGCGGTAATCATGCGAGCATCGTACTTTCCCGCTCCTCCTCCCATGCTCGTAAAACCAAATGAAAGGAGTAGGGCAAAGTTCTCGTGAGTACCACAATGATCACGGCACGGAACCGAGGACTGCTTTCACCGAGAAAATAATCCAACAGAGAATCAATAATGGGGAGCTCACCCGACGGGTCAAGGGAAACGACCAAGCCCCCAATAATAATCAAGAATGGCACGAAACCCTCGTGGTCCCGAGAGGGTGGAAAGAGACAATTTTGAGGATGACGATGGAGACTACAACATAAACTTCATCTGAGAAGAACCTCCCTCCAACAAATGCCTCTCCCTCCAAATCCGACACTAGAAAAGTTTTCTCCATCCCCGCAACGGCTCCTAAGAAGAGCAAGAAATTGGGTTCAAAAGGAGTGAACTTGCCTCCTCCACCTTTCATTCCACCCAGCCCCTCACCCTGAGAATGAAGATCAACCGGGCAAACATTGGCCGAGTGTTGATAGATACTGGAGCTGCCCGCGACATACTCTACTACCATACTTTGGTGTAAGTACCCAAATCTGGCTCATGCCTTCCGGTTAAATTTTTCGGCAATTTCGATAAGTTTCTCGGTAATTCCCCGGACCTTCCTAGTGTTCCGGAAATGTTCTGGAACAGTCCCAAATTAAATTAAGGGATGAAGGGAGCCTTCCTAATTAAGAAACACGTTTTTTTTAATTAGGAAGAAGGTTCTAGAATAATGCCACCTTGCATGGTTCTAGAATGCTGAGTCATTGTGGATAAGCCCGCACGGCTGCATTAGCCCAAGGTCTCTGGCCGCACGGCTTCATTAGCCTTATCCAGGCTGCCTATAAATAGAGCCCTCCTCTACCCATTTCAACAACAACAACAATACACACAATCCATAGCAATACACTCAGTCACTTCCAAGACGTGAAGAATATTGGTGAAGGCTCAAGAAGGTGAAGAAGAAGGCCAAGAAGTTCCCTCCCTCCTCCTTGAAGATCCAAGACCAATCTCTCCTCCTAGCTCCGACCAAAGAAGCAAAGGAAGCAATTGGTAACCTCGCACGCCCTAACCTTGCTTTTAATTGATATACTTGCTCATCACATTCATATATCTTGCTTGGGACTTGGCATTCATAGTTAAAGATCACATCTTTATCACCCCCTTCCCCTTTTTGCATGCATTAAGACCTCATTTGTCATAAAAATGTAGTCTTTTTCATAAAGGTGCATCCTTTGCACCTAAAACCCCCATTTTCAAATAAAAATGTCATTTTTATGCATCATTTGCATATAAAAATTCAATCTTTTCAATAAAAATGCATCCTTTCGCATTCAAAACCCCTTGCTCAAGCATCATTTGCTTTAAAGACCACGTCTTTACCATAAACTAGCATCATATGCTTTTCAAAATGCAATCTTTATGCATCATTTGCATAATGAATGCCAATTTCTTCAACAAAAATGCATCATTTGCATAAAAATCAAATCTTTATGCATCATTTGCAATAAAGATTATTTCTTTAAACTAAGTGCATCATTTGCAACCCAAAAATGTCATCTTTTCATTAAAGTGTCATTTTTCATCATGCATTTCCCCTTTCCCCAACCTTGAACGGACCGGTGCAAAAGATCCTATCTTTACATCGTTCCTTCCATTAAAGGTTCACGATTTCTTTAGAAAGGGACACCTTGAACCCTATATCTCCGATTATCGCTTAAGAAAGAGTATGAAGCCTCTATACGAGCTCGACCGTCTTAAAGCGTAGGATTGATGGGCTAAGGACCCTCCTTTTCTAAAGAACCTCATCTTTGACCAAAAGAGAGTCATTCTCTCGATCACGCAAGTCCCGAGGGTCCCTAGGATTAAAATGCGATGATCACAAGTCATAAGATGAGGACGGGATCATAATCCCAAATACATAAAATTCCAAGGAATCCCGAGCGACAACCAACAAATGGTTTGTACGTCCGGAAGACGACTTGGGACATTCCCCCCTTTATTTTCAATCACATGCACACAAGAAAGCACGCAAGCAAGCACGATTACTGAAATCTTGGGAGACTTGCTCCGGCAAGGCACCTTGGGTGAACGCCAAACGTTCTTCCCAAGGGGTAACTTAACCTCCGAACCCAAGTAAAAACCTTTTTTTCAAAGTTTTGAGGTAATCAAAATGGCGTGGCGACTCCGTTTTTCAAATAACTCGGATGTCTTCAGACTCGCGTGAATCCAACACAAAATTTGGGCACCACATTCACAGTTTGGCGACTCCTCTGGGGATCATCCCAAAGGAGAAAAGTTTTTATTTTCAAAACTAAAATCAATACTCGGTATATAGGTGGAAACCACTTACCCTTCCTGTACACTCCCTGACGTGGGAGTTGGGATAACCGGTGGTTTAACAATCCACGTACCAGTATCCCTTTTCGAAAAACAATTTTGAAAAAAATAAAAGAAAGCTTTTCCCTTTGAGCGGGTTAGACTCCCATCGCCGATTTCATTAATCGAGCTTGCTTTCTTTACCATGCATTGCATCATTTGCATCTTGGAATCTGTGCATACTTTGAACGGGAAACAACCCGAAAAATAGCAAAAGGAGTGGAACCTGGAAAATTGATCCATGCAGTCGTACGACTCAATCCTCATCGATTCTCGACCGGCGACCTGGCAATTCCACCAGGAAAATCATGGTTAACTGGGCAGCCCTAGCACTTGGGGCTACTCACCTCCATGACCGACCGGGGCTCCCAAAAATTTACGTGCTTATGTGTTGCATTTTCCCCGTCCCGAAAATCATTCCTTTAAAACACATTTATGAAAATCTCTCGTTTTAACTCAAAAAGGAACATTTTTAGGAGACCGCACACTACGCGCACTCCGATATATCCCGTACACTTTTGCACGCACGTCCTTCAAACCCGAGGGTGGTTCCAAACTCGCAGCCACGGACAGCCTTACGATGCTCCCGGCGCGCACGGAATCATCCCAACCTCCCTATGGCAAACAAATCGACCAATGCACACCCGTGTCACACGTTTCAAAACCGTGACTTTTGGTTGGTTTTTGGTCTAGTCCGTGTCATATAGCCCAGCTTGCATACCCACGTAAAGGTCAAGCCTTAGCTCATAATCGGAAGCCAAGATTTTCGCTCAAGCGAAATTCCCGCCGAAATTCCGACAAGGAAAAATCGGTGGGATCTTGACTCCGACATTGACTATTGACCTTGACCCGCACGGAATGCGTAAGAGTCAAGACCAAGTCTTTGCCAAAAATCAAAAGATCTTTCGCTCAAGCGAAGCTCGCCAAAATTCCGACAAGGAAAAATTGGCAAGATCTTGACCGGCATTGACTTCGATTCCGACTCACGCACCGCGTATGCAACGAAGTTCAATGTGACACCGTGTCATCCGGCTTTTTACCGCCCGACCCATGCCTATTATTCTCTGACATTACCGAAAGTCAAAAACCGTCATTCGCTCAAGCGAAACTCGCCAAAGATCCGTCAAGGCGTAGAGACGAGACTTTCCCGTATTGCCTTGACTATAATCCGCATCGTCGTGCGTTGAAAAGTCCTATGACCCGCTAGACCCGATAGGAGCGTTTCTTTACTTTGGCCGGTGGGATCCGCGTGCCCTATAGACCCTCGCCCGGGCCGTCCACCCCGGGAGGTCGAAATACATGTGGAATACGAGGGGCTTATAGACGTAGTGACGGGAACCCACCGATCCAGATCTAGAGTAGTTGTGAAAAAGAAGGGCGTAACCCCTTTTCCAACCAAATAGATATTAATAAAAGACACTGTTTTTAAGTAAACTTGAAGATTCTAATTTGCATATTGCCCGAGCCTTCACCTCAAACACCTACCCCGAGTCTAAACCTTTCCTATCCCTTTCCCGCAGCCGAGAAAGAAGTGGGTGAGAACACCGGCCGCCGACTTGTTAGCGCGTAATCCTCGCATAGTTTGCCGTAATCCTCGCTCGAGAGTCGAATGGCCGATTTGACAGAGAACAAGGCCGGTTTGGGTAACCAGATGACTAGGAAGAAGAGCTAGCCTATAACCAATGCCCTCCCCATCTTCATATAACCCATTGCCAAAGACTGCCCCTTCTCGCCTTCTCCAATACCCCAAGCCGTTAGTGGTCCCGACACCCTCGCTTCCTCTCGAATCCCCCCACGGACCTTTTTCCTCCTTTCACTCGAGCCTACTTTGGAATCCCAGCCAATTTGACCTTTCCAATTTTGTCAACGCTCGTGAATTTGCCTACCTCTCTGACAAATACAAAGGAAGAGTCACTGAAACGAGAATAGGAATGGATGGGTTTACAGCGATGATGACAGCTCAAGAAAAGGAATGGACTTGGAGCCAACGGAAGTGAAACCCGAGGGGCAAGATGAGGTAGAAAGCCACGCACTGAATAGGGATGAAATCACTTCAAAGTGTGTCTGCAGCCTCATGCAAAGGCTCCTGAGAAGGATGAGGTAGTGTATGAGTCCTATATCCTAGAGTTCAATACTCCGTACAAGGACTTGGTAGGCGAATGGAGGAACTTGATCGAAGCTTTAGCCAAAAGAGGGAAGTGGCTCCGCCCACCGATCTCGGAACATGTAAGCGTCGCCGAAGCCAAACTCTCATCGTAGAAGGGTAGACTCTATCACAAAGTGTTAGTAGTCACTCCCGAAACTTGGTCCGAAGAAGAATGTATGGATGCCTTGGAAAGAGTCCTCGAGTTTAGAGGCGACCCCGCCCCTTTATGTCCTACGATGATAATGATGTTTTCCCGGTAATCCCTAAGCCCGAGGAAGAGTCCGAGATACCCTCATATGGCGTCAAGTATCCCGACTCGCTGCCCTCATTGGTCATCGTAGTCAAGGCGAAAGTTCCCACGAGAGCTACCGTAGTGACACCGATGAAGACACAATGGCGCCTAAGGAACAATAGAGGAGTGGTTAGCCCGTAAGCCAAAAAGCCTTAAAATATCTCTCGACAAGAAGGAAAAGGAACCCGCCATGAGATTTGACCCCGCGTAAATCCTTATTGATGATGGAATTTCCCACTTCGTAAAATGTTTGGCCAACGTCAAAGATGCCGTCGAAGGTTGACCCTGTGGAAAGAAAAGACATGCTTCGATGCTGATGAGGAATGTGATCCTACTCGTTAAAGAAGTTGCTAGGTTCGGATGAGAAAGCCATTTGCCAAGCTCCAAACTCCTAAGTGATAATTCTTGTTGCATGCCGACTTTGAAAAGTTTGAATGAGACCTGTGAAAGCTTTAAACGGAGAATGTGAAGTTGAAATCAGCCGGTCAAACTCGTAAAAGGTCAAAAGCCGGTAACCCGGGACCAGATTCGGAAGCCGCCTATGCTTCCTAAGAAGACCGCCAATCGATCAATCACCAGAATTGGCCATACGCCGCAAGAATCCGCCTCGACTTTGAAAGAATTGACAGAATCCTCCAAGAGGGAATAATGACCAAGGAAAATCCAATGTCTATGTGATGACTCGTCCGCGTATGAATGTTGAGCAGCCTAAGGGTGACAAAAGAAGCACCGTCTCGAGCCAAAAATAGATAAAAGACCTTATAAGCCGTGGCGTAAAAGCCTCGACTCGATAAGGAGGATCCAAAGCCCTAACTCGCTGAAGTGTACCCAAGCCAATATCTCCTTACGGTCCCCGTTGACCTCTTCATACCCTCATAAGTTGAAGCTAGAAGAAAGTTTGGCCAAGACCATGGTGCCCATAGATGTCACCCCGCATGAGGTCGTCCAAATGATTGGAAATATCCACTACGGAAACATCATTACCTTCACCGACTTAGACCCGCCAAAGTATGGGGCTAGTCACAACGAACCTCTTTACATCACAAATTGCTTAGAAGAGCGTCGATTGCCACGAGTATTAGTCGACTGAGGGTCTCGCAATGAATGTCTTGCCGCCTAAAATGATGGATTTATTGGATCCGAAGCCAACGGACTTAAAGCCTTCTAGTCGACTATTAAGGCCTATGACTCCACCGCACGATCGCTTTGGGGATCGCCACTCTCAAGATGTGGTTCGGAAAAAGGTCATGGACGTTGATTTTCAAGTTATTGATATTCCGATTTCATTTACCGCCTTGCCGGGACGGCCTTGGATCCACCCGATAAACGGTAGCCTCTACTTTGCATCGCAAGGCCAAATTTCGCCGAGCGATGGAACTATCACCACCATTTATGGAGACAAAGGTCACGGTAGAAGGAACCAAGACTGGGATATCCCGATATTGGAGATCAAGCACGATGATGAAGGGTTAGCATTGACCGGATTCTCCGTAGCTTCTTCCAAGGCACAAGCGTGTTGCACCGACCTCACCACTACTTCCGATAAAATCCCTCCCGCCATGAGAATGATGCGAAAATGAGTTATCTTCCGGACTTGGATTGGGTAGAAGACTTCAAGGTCGTAACACCATCATTGATGTGAAGGAACAGACTACCGTATATGGCTTGGGGTACAAACCGAACTCTCGGGATGCCGTAAAAGCTAAAGGCACGAAAGGTGAAGGGGTCCACTCCATCCTTACACCGTCTCGACCCATTACTTTACAAAAGGAGGGACACAATATGATGAAAGTGATCGCGTATCTCCTTGCGTAAAACCCTTCTAGAGAACCTTGAGAAAGTTAGGGAAAGCCACCAATCCCGTTCAAGAATGTTCCTTGATTTGCCGTATATCCTCGGGGCTACCACTACCGTTCGTAATGAGTACGTCTTCAAAGGAAATCCGCCGTCAAAGAGTCAAGCATCCGGACAATGGACTTCTCCGCCTTTGAGTTAGCTCTTCCAAAGATCAGCCAGATAGAAGCCGCCAAGAAGACAAGACAAATGGGATTTGCAAGAGTTGTTTGACGAAGAAGCACAAATCCCGCACTTGATCGACTTCGCCCGTATGATGAGATAGTTGCCGTTATTGGAGACGATGGTGAAAGTCATTTTGATCCTCGCACTTTGGTGACTAAGACAGTAAATGCCATTCAAGAATTGGGAGACATTCTCGTGGCCGATAGCCGCCGACAAAGAAATGATCACTGAGCTTGGATTGGTACCCCGTCCTTCTCAACCTGGCCGTGTCAAACACCCCGTTGTCTATTCGCCGAGTCAGAATCTTTGAATTCCAAACCCTCGTAGTCATCCGAAGGCCTCACGCCCGAGGATTATGAAAATGTAATCGATGTCATCTTTCCCCTTATCTTGAATGAAATGACAAATCTTTCGATTATCCTCTTATTGCCAACTTAACAAATGATAAATTAACTCAAAACTTAACAACAGCTTAATAATGAATCATTTGAACAAGATGCAAACACACTAAACGAACAATACATTAAAGAAATCTTTAAGGTGTTTCGTAAAAGAGGAAAACCGGGCCCAAGCCGCCGAGGAGGTTTTGATAAGTGTGAACTTGGGTACTATTGAGGAACCTAAAGAGACACAGATTGGAAGCTTCTTCCAGGGGGTTGAAAGGGACAGATTGATCGAGCCGCCGTAGAATACGTCGACGTGTTTGCATGGTCATACAAGGATATGCCGGCTAGACAGCCGATAGTAGAACACGTAATCCCTCTAGCACCGTATGCTAAGCCGCAGCGTAAACCGAGAAAGATTAAGCCTAATGGTCTCTACAGTCAAAGAAGAAATTGAGAAGCTACCGCGGGTAGGGTTCATCGTAGTCATTGAATACCCGACATGGTTGTCCAACATCGTGACCGTAACCAAGGCCAATGGGAAGGTGCGCCGTGTGGATTTCCGAGATCCGAACAAGGCCACCCCCAAAGACGACTACCCTCTCGCCAAACATAGACATCCCGGTGGACTCCATCGCCAACTACGAAGTCAAATCCTTCGTTGATGGTTTTGGTGCTACAACCGCATCAAGATGGCCGAGGAAGACCAAGAAAAGACAGCCTTCACCACACCACGGGAACCTATCTGTTATACAAAGAATGCCATTCGGCTCAAGAATGCCGGGCTACTTACCAAAGGGCAATGACCGCGCTTTTTCATGACATGATCCACAAGGAGATTGAGGTCTACGTAGATGATATGATAATCCACTCCAAAGGAGAGGGTGGGCAAGACTTTGTTGACCTACGAAAATTCTTTTCGAGAGGTTGAGACAAAGATTCCATGAGACTAAACCCCGCCAAATGCACCTTCTGAGTGACAAGGGGAAAAGTGCTTGGGTATACGGTCACTGAGCGAGGTATAGAAGTTGACCCCGAAAGATCAAAGCCATCATGGATATGAGGCCACCTCAAACCCGCATGTAAGTCAAGAGCTTCATGGGTAAATTGCAAGACATCACCGTTTCACAATCGCTGACCACTATGTGCGAGCCCATCTTCAAGCTCATGAAGAAGAATGTGGACACGTAATGGACCGAAGAATGCCAAGATGCCTTTGACCGCATCAAGGCATACTTAGTACATCCCCCGTACTATGCCCCCACATAGACGTAAGCCTCTTCGCTCTATCTCACCGTCACGTACACGGCAATGGGGCTATGCTTGCTCAGAAAAGAAAGACTCTCGTAGAAAACGCCATTTACTTTGTCACCGGAAGCTACAGGAGTGAGCTCAATTACTCAAGATGTGAAAAGACCTCGTGCAGATCGGGTCCGGGTAGCTCGGCAAATTGAAGCATTATATGCAAGCCCACCCCGTGAATTTGGTCTCGAAAATGGACCCCATCAAGTACATCTTTGACAAGCCTTCCCTCTCGATGCGTTTAGCGAAGTGGTCCTTCTTCTTGCGTAATACGACATCAACTATGTGACCGTAAAGGCCATCAAGGGTCAAGCATTGTCGATCACCCGGCGAACTTCCCAAGAATGAAGACAGAGGGCCCGAACCCCAATTCCTGCATGAAGGGATCTTTGCAGCTTGAGCCTCGAGAATAGATGGCAATTGTTCTTTGACTGAGCCGCTAACAAAAGAGGAAATGGTGTAGGAATGCTATTGGTCGATCCGAAAGATGAGCATACCCCCATAGCCCTCAAGTTGAACTTTCCCCGCCACGAACAATGTCGCCGAGTATGAAGCCTCGCATTGCCGGGTTCGAGGCCGCCTTAGAAAGAAATGTCAAGGAGCTCGAAGTTTACTGAGACTCGCCCGATCATCAACCAAGTCTCCAACAAGTGGAAGACTGTGGACCCTAATCTCGCAACGGTATCATGCCCATATGGAGGAGTTGACCGGACAGCCGTAGAAGTGACTTTCCACTACTTGCCGAGGGAAAAGAACAGATTCGCAGATGCCCTAGCTACTCTAGCCTCATTGGTAGAGATCCCCGAGGGAAAAGCCATAAAGCCCTTCAGAATGGGTAGAAGAGAAGCCCCACCTCTCGTTATGAAGTGGACTCCGGGACCCGAGCCCATAAAGGAACCTTGGTACAACCGTATTTACCAATTCCTCAAAGACGGAGAGTCACTTCGTAGACGAAGAAGGTAGACCAAAAGAAGGTGTCGAGCCAAAAGCTTGCGAGCCCCGAAAAGGTTGGCCTCCCATTATGTCATCCTAGGAGGCAACCCGTACAAGAAACGCTATCAAGGACCACTCCTCTTATGTGTCACTCAAGAAAGAGCCGTAGAGAGTTGATGACCGAAGTCCACAATGGTCCTTGCGGTCCTCACATGAATGCCAGAGCCCCGATGCAAGTGATCCTCGTAATGGGTTACTACCGGATCTCCATGGAGACAGATCAAGCGCTCAAAGACGTCCGAACCTCGCGACAAGTGCCGCCGGTTTGCCAACCTCAACCATCTCCCACCTCATGACCAGTACCGCATGACGACTCCTTGGCCGTTTGCAACTTGGGGCATTGACGTGATAGGGAAAATAGCCCCGACCGGAAGCAATGGGCACGAGTTCGTGTTGGTAGCCATCGACTACTTCACCAAGTGGGTAGAGGCCAAGTCCTACAAGGTCCTCACTTCCGTAAAAGTGGCCCAGCTTCATCAAAGAAAACATAATGTGCGATATGGGGTGCCCAACGAGATCATTTCTCGATAATGGGTCACACTTCGAAGGAGACTGCGATAGACCGCCGTCGAATTCGTAGTTACTCGCCACAAGTCGTCCCCGCATGCACTCGCACCAATGGAGCCGTGGAAGCCGCTAATAAGACACTCGAGCGGATCATCCTAAGATGGCCACCCGTGGTCGTGATTGGCCCGAAAAGCCGCACCTAGCACTCGGGGCTACGTAACGTCCTGTCGTAATGTACCCACAGGAGAAACTCCTTTTGCCCTAACTTACTGATGGAAGCAAAGGTTACCAGCTGAGTTGGAAATCCCGTCATTAAGGGTCCTCCCCGGAAAACAGTTGTCAATGAAGTGGAATGGTTGGCAGCCGGCATGATGAGTTAGCCCCGCTTGACGAGAGAAGGCTAAAAGCCATGGAACACACCCGAGCCTACCAGAGGCGAATGGCCGTAGCGTTTGATAAAAAGGTCAAGGCCGTAGACATCAAAGAGGGTGACTTAGCGCTGAAAGTAAAGCCCCTACCGTAGACAACCCCCGGGAAAATGGGAACCCGTCTGGATCGGCCCTTATGTGGTGCGTAAGATATTATCAGAGGAGCCATGAAGCTTGCGTACTTGGATGGCAATCCCTTTGTCCACCCAAATAACGGTGATAAACTCCGAAGATACTATGTCTAATAAAAAAAAAAAAAATAATAAAAAAAAAAAAAGTGCAAAAAGAGTAATACCCAAATAGGCCGAAACCCCAAAAAGGGCGGTCTAGGCAAAAGACAAATGGTTGCACATATAAAAAAAAAAAAAAAAAGAAAAAAAGAAAAATCTTAGTGCAAAAAGAGTAATGCCCACTAGGCCGAAACCCCAAAAAGGGCGGTCTAGGCAAAAACAAAGGCCGCACATAAAAAAAAAAAATTAGTTCACTGTAATGAACTACGTAGACCTCGAGCCCCTTAGCCTTTCTTGTAAAAGGGGAACGTAGGCACCATATATGGTTCGGTCTAAACAATAAAAAGGACGATTAAGTTTCCATGAAATGTGTCCTGATCAATAAAAAAAAAGAGACATTTGAATTTCCATGAAATGTGTCTTGACTAATTTCTAAAATAATATTTCTTGTTCATTACAAGTTAAAAACTTCTTGATGAGTTCAAGCACGGTCTACCTCTTGACTCCGCTAACCTGCTACAAAGATCTAAAATACAATAAAATGCCTAAATAAACTAATGTGTTTGCAAAATGGCAATAAGGGAATCCTAAGAAAAGATCCGTCGCCGTCATTCGCCGAGTCTTCTTGGTCTTCTTCCCTTTTCCTCGGCCCCGTCGAGTCTTCTTCCTCTTTTTGTCTATGATGCTCGGATCCCTCATCCCGACCTCCGGTATCCTCACCGGAGCCTCTACCAACCCCGTGTCAATAAGCGCTCTCTATCCGAGCACGAGTCCGTACCTCCTCCCTCCGAGCCTCGCCAAAGGAGCGACCTCTGACAACCTCTTGTACCGAGCCTCCATATCTCCGACCAAGTCACCTGACCGGTTATGGCAACTCGCCTTAGCCTCGCCTCCCTCGTAGTCCTACTCGAGTCGCAGCCGCCTCCCAATAAAGCTCGACGTCTATCCTCCAAGATAACCCGAGTCGCTCCCATCTCCCTCTCGTACTACCCAAGTAGACAAAGGGTCAAGATGGTGCTCTTCCCGCTCCCGAAGATAGCCCCGGGTGGGAAAGCAAAGATGTGTCCAAGCCCTCGAGAAGAAAGAGAAGCCGGGCCGGATCCCTCATGTCCAATGACACCACCTCCATGGTCCGGATGTCCTCCCAATCACTCAATGGCTCCCGTAAAGCCCCAAACCGCCCGGATACCAAGCAGGTATATAGAAGGATGACCAGCAGAATCCCGGAACCCTCACAACATAAGACTCCCGAAATATCCTCCCGGGTCCGCAACCTCCAATGTGGTATCCACCAACGGATGTCCGAAGTGGATAGCCTAGCCATCATCGCCTCCCAGCCTACCCCCGTTCCCGCCGCCTAGGCGCACCTCTCCGAGAAATCACCCAAGGGCACCGAGTCGGCAAAGCCCCTGTGCAAAGCCCCGAGCCTCTCCCCGCAGCCACAAAGTCAACATAGCCGGACTCCTGACCTCATGAAATGGTCTCCCCGAGCCATCCCGTCGATCCCATGAAATGTCTCTCCCAAAACCAAGGACAATATCCTTCCCACTCGCAGCCTCTCGACCATGTCCAAGAGGCCACTATGACAGATCCCCACTGACTCAAGAAGGAACAAAACAGAATACGCAGAGAATGAAAGCATCCATAGCCACCGTGGTCGCAGCCATATCCGGGAGACCCAAACCCGCCCGGATATCGTAAAGGTCAATCCTATCCGGCTACCATCATCCTCTCAGCCTCTCCCAAAGGAATCTCGTAAAAGATGCAAGCTTTACCGTCACCGGCACGTCTCCGATCACCGGAATAGATATAGCCTCGCCCTGACCCCCAATCAAGGCTCAAGTCTTCGTGCGTTGGGACAATTTCGTTGTAAGAGAAGCAAGAAACATGTCTCCTGACGTCCTGTAACTTTGCCGCGGCTCTCAACAGTCCCAATCGGGCGGGAGATCCCTCAAATGCCATAAAGACTTGATCTTGAAGGAAGAATCAAGCATCCCTTGTGATTTTGGAAGTTATGTCTCGCCCAAGATTGAAGACCGGATAGAAAATGGTCTCGCTTCCCTTTGCAATCCGACGGGCTTCTCCATCGCAAAGTGATCAAAGATGGTGCTTTTAGGTCCAAAATATGCTCGGGAACAATTGGGACAAGTCTAGAGTGAAAATGAAATGAAATGGCCAAGCCTTGCTTTTATTCGTAAAATAACCAAATGCAGTAACCGTAAGCCGCACGGCTTCATTTTCCCTCAAGGCCATGCCGCACGGCTACATTAGCCCTCTCGCAGAAAAATTCTGCAAAGAACCAAAGTTGCTGCCCAAGGGAGTTTTCACCCCACTTTTTCAACCAAAACCCGTACAAAACATATCCGTAAGCCATTCAAGCATTTATATACCATTATAAATCATTTTGGCCCGCCAAATTTCCAATTCCAAGCAAAAAGTCGCCCCAAGGCTCGTATAATATGCAAATTGAGAAAGCATAACTTAGAAAAGTAAATAAAATGTAAATACAATGTTTTCGCCCCAGCGGCGCCCAAATAAAGCAAAAAATAAACAAAGTGTGCATACAAATTGTTCATTGTTTGTTTTCGTTCCAAATCTATCCTAGAGACCTCCTAGGCCTCCGATTCTTCTTCCTCCTCATCGCCGCTCAACTCATAGATGCTAGCCTCCCTCATCAAGTCCTCCCGGTCGCTCACGTCGACAAATGGACATTATCGTGCCCGTACTCACCACCGCCTGCATCGTCGGGCTGGGTCCCCGCCCCGAGGCATGGCACCGGAAGAGTACTCCGAGGCCGATGAGGTAGACGCCGTGCCCCCGACGTGCCGTCTCGCGCCTGTGCTCCCGTGCATCCGCCGCCGCCTTCGGCGCAGCGCCTTCCTCGTAAGAGACCGGCACATGTCCTTCCGCCCCTATTCTCGCCCGACCACTCTATCGTAAGTGCGAGCCGGAACCCGAGAAAAGAAGAGAAAATCTCAAAAATCTCGAAAATCTCGTAAAATTGCAAAAAGCGTAAAATCCGAAAGCTAAAAAGGGAATAAGACCCTAAAAGTATACTCACAAAGGCTATCAGCGGCAAGGTGTACCGGGGCTCCCTAGCACGGGGACAGTATCCTCATCCTCCTCGGCACTCCATGGACCACGTAGGACGTATGCGCAGGAGGGATCGGCGGGTCAAGAGGGCTCATCCTCCCCATATCCCCGAGTGACCGCCGCCTTCACTAGCTTCGTGGCGTCCTCAGCGCCGCTCCACAAACACAGCAGTAGGGGGTGTCCATGTCAGTACTCCTCTCGCAGCCCACGCCCGCCCGGTACCTCGCTATCTCATCCTCTCGGCCAATCCCTCGGGCCGTAGCATCCGTGCCGGGAGGATCCCGAGGAGTAATGGCGTCCAATGGAGGGACATGGCCACGCCGCCGAGAAACGGTCCCCCAAGTAAATGACATCACATGTCGCCCAATGAGCCACCTCCTCTCGCCTCGTCACATCAATGGCATCTCCCAAAGAAGATCTCCTGATACCGCCCCAAGGGTAGAAGTCCACTCCGTCATGCCCATCCCTCGTTGATGATCGGCCTCACCATTTTGTAGTCGAAAGTGATCCGGGTCTTCCCCGTGAATTTATCCTCGCATCTCCCCTCCAAATAACCATAGCAGGGAAGATGGTGACATCACTCGCCGGGTTCCAAGGGAAGAACCCGATCACCTCGCAAAACCAGCCCGCATGTTCAAAACATCAAAAGGTCATTCTCTCTCTCATAAAAGTCTCAAGACAGAAAAGAGAAAAGAGAAAAGAAAGGAGACTACCTCAAGGGCAAATGAGAAGCAACCCATGGAAGCAAACTTTGTTCCGACCGTACATGTCCAACGAGAAGTACAACTCCGCCAATCCGGCCTCTCCCCAAGAGACCGTCCCTATCCCATCCACATCCTCCAAAGAGTCGAGGAGGCAAGTCATGGCCGCCGTCCTGCACTAGCAAAGATAGTGACCGATAGCATCAACCATATGAATGCTCTAGCCAATGGGCAAGGCCACATCATTAGCAAAGAAAGTTCTCGCATGCAAGTCCGAATCGCCACCTCGACGTTCCGCGCCTCCATCCCTCACTGGGAATCACCAAACCCAACCAAAGCCCGGAACTCCTGCGTAATGTGGTCTCTCCAAGTCACGGGCCTCCCGTGAACCGTAGGCCGCAATAGCCGTGAAGCCGCCAGAGTCACCGTCGCCTCTCCTCACTGTGAAAGCTATGGGTACTATCCCACCGTAACTCGTAAAGGGCCCGGACCAAGCTCCTTGCTTCTTAGAGGTGATGTGAACACCCCCGCCGATAGCCTCTACAAACGCATCCAGCCGGTAGCCCTCACCAAATTCTTGGGGTTCACCCCATTCTTCTCAAAATCCCGCATCCTCTACCAAAGCTTAACCGCTATCTCCGATGGTCCTCTCTACTTGTTCTCCTGTAGACAAGCACAAAAAGAAGTGTCACCCTTCATCATTTTCAAAAGCATGCATATATTCACAAAATGCACATATTTTCAAAAGAAAAGCATTCACAAAAGTTTTTCTAGCATTATTTGCATCAAAAAAGCGCCTTTCATCACTTGAAACGCGTCATGTCAAGTTCCATTGCTTTCCTAAGGCACAAAATTACAATTTTCACAATTCTTTGCACATAAGCATTATTTTCTCAAATAAAATGGCATGCATGAATCATTTTCATCTTCCAAAATCATGTTTTCTCATTGAAAATCAGAATTTTGACCTAGTTCTAGCACAAGGCAAGAACTCCGTCTCATATTTAGACAAATTTTCATTCTTACTTCATTTTGCGAGAAAAAGTGAGTCATTCTCATAATTTTCATCAAACAAATTGCACATTGCATATTCTTAGCCTTATAGGTTATTCATCAATGTCTCAAAGTCATTCAAAAATCCTAGAAAATTCCTAAAATTCGGTCAAGCCCTAAATCATTCAAAATTCAAGCAAAATCATCTGGATTTGAGCAAATTAAGAATGCTTACCCCAACCGATCGCGGGTTCGTTGATTTATGCTCCCTTCTCCCTGATAAAGCTCCGATGGAGGCGTAAGGAAGTCATACTTCCTCTCCGTCCGAACGAGCTCCTTTCTCCTCCTTCTCGCAGCCTCGCGGAGATGTTCCTTCTGCTTGCCTCGGCATGGGATTGCCCTCCTGGATCCATTCCAATCGATAGAAGCAAAGGGAATTGAAGAATTTTGAAGAAATTCTCTCCTTTCTCTCTCTCTTCCTCAGCTTCGGGCGGCAATAATGCCCAATGCCCGTTCAAACTCGTTTTTAAATAATCTGAAAACAGTCTCTAGCCGTACGGCCTCCTTTTTCTCCATCTCATGCCGGCGCTTCATTCGCTCCGAGCGTAAATTACAATCCCGCCCGGACCTTCCACTGGGCATGCAATTTCCGTTATCTTTTAACCAAGATAACATCTTTTCGTAAAATATCCCTTATCTCTTTAGCAATCAAGCTCTATTCCCGCCGCTTCTCCGTTAATTCCGCGTTATAACGGATAACGCTAGGTGACAACCTCCGAATTGTCAAAACTCTAAACCGAGCCTACCTCTATCCGTAATAGTGACGTATGCTAAGTTTCTATCAACTTAAGCTACCTCTATCCGTAATAGTGACGTATGCTAAGTTTCTATCAACTTAAGCTACCTCTATCCGTAATAGTGACGTATGCTAAGTTTCTATCAACTTAAGCTACCTCTATCCGTAATAGTGACGTATGCTAAGTTTCTATCAACTTAAGCTACCTCTATCCAGAATAGTGACGTATGCTAAGTTTCTATCAACTTAAGCTACCTCTATCCGTAATAGTGACGTATGCTAAGTTTCTATCAACTTAAGCTACCTCTATCCGTAATAGTGACGTATGCTAAGTTTCTATCAACTTAAGCTACCTCTATCCGTAATAGTGACGTATGCTAAGTTTCTATCAACTTAAGCTACCTCTATCCGTAATAGTGACGTATGCTAAGTTTCTATCAACTTAAGCTACCTCTATCCCGAATAGTGACGTATGCTAAGTTTCTATCAACTTAAGCTACCTCTATCCAGAAAGTGACGTACGCTCAAGTTTCTATCAACTTAAGCTACCTCTATCCCGAATAGTGACGTACGCTCAAGTTTCTATCAACTTAAGCTACCTCTATCCCGAATAGTGACGTATGCTCAAGTTTTTCAAACTTTAGCAACCCATATCTCTGATTCGAAAGAGATTGAGACGTATGCTCAAGTTCACCAAACTCTAGCTACCTCTATCCACTCGATAAGTGACGTAAGCTCTAGTTTCAATCGTGTGACATCCTCCGCAATTGTCAATCGTGTGACATCCTCCAAGAATTGTCAATCGTGTGACATCCTCCGCATTGTCAATCGTGTGACATCCTCCAAGAATTGTCAATCGTGTGACATCCTCCGCAATTGTCAATCGTGTGACATCCTCCAAGAATTGTCAATCGTGTGACATCCTCCAAGAATTGTCAATCGTGTGACAAATTCTCCATTAATTGTCAAAATCTCAAGAATCCTAGACATCGTTCCTAACTATCTAGTGATGCTTCGAACTACGATCAAGGCTTGATTCCTCCGGATACGTAGGTAGCCTTTTATAAAAGGTCCAAACCCATTCGACCACTTTGGTCACCCCGTTCCTTTGTCACTCCTCGCCGATAAAGCAGCCCCTCATAGAAAGTTCGTATATCCGACCACCTTGGTCACTCCTAGCATATCCCCAAAGAGGATCAATTGCTTGACCTCCTAGGTCATTTTCTCTTCTTTTTCCCCAAAGAAGAGACCGCTTTCTCTTCTTCCTTCCCAAATGATCCTAATTCCGAACTACGGCTCGGCTTGATTCCTCCGGATACGTAGGTAGCCTTCCAAAAGGTTCACCACTCGACCACCTCGTCACCCAATCCGTCTCGCATTCGCCGCATCGGATCCTTTTCTATCGACAACCCCACTCGCCTTGCAAGTGACGTTGCCGCAGGGCTTCGTAAGTACCCAAATCGCTCATGCCTTCCTAAGCTAAATTTCCCGGCAATTTCGATAAGTTTCCTGGTAATTCCCTGACCTTCCTAGTGTTCCGGAAATGTTCTCGGGAACAAACCCCAAATTAAATTAAGGGTGAAGGGAGCCTTCCTAATTAAGAAACACGTTTTTCTTAATTAGGAAGAAGGTTCTAGAATAATGCCACCTCGCATGGTTCTAGAATGCCGAGTCATCATGGATAAGCCCGCACGGCCGCATTAGCCCAAGGTCTCGGCCGCACGGCTTCATTAGCCTTATCCAGACCGCCTATAAATAGAGCCCTCCTCTACCCATTTCAACAACAACAACAATACACACAATCCATAGCAATACACTCAACCACTCCCAAGACGTGAAGAATATTGGTGAAGGCTCAAGAAGGTGAAGAAGAAGGCCAAGAAGTTCCCTCCCTCCTCCTTGAAGATCCAAGACCAATCTCTCCTCCTAGCTCCGACCAAAGAAGCAAAGGAAGCAATTGGTAACCTCGCACGCCCTAACCTTGCTTTTAATTGATATACTTGCTCATTGCATTCATATATCTTGCTTGGGACTTGGCATTCATAGTTAAAGATCACATCTTTATCACCCCTTTCCCTTTTTGCATGCATTAAGACCTCATTTGTCATAAAAATGTAGTCTTTTTCATAAAGGTGCATCCTTTGCACCTAAAACCCCATTTTCAAATAAAATGTCATTTTTATGCATCATTTGCATATAAAAACTCAATCTTTTCAATAAAAATGCATCCTTTCGCATTCAAAACCCCTTGTTCAAGCATCATTTGCTTTAAAGACCACGTCTTTACCATAAACTAGCATCATATGCTTTTCAAAATGCAATCTTTATGCATCATTTGCATAATGAATGCCAATTTCTTCAACAAAAATGCATCATTTGCATAAAAATCAAATCTTTATGCATCATTTGCAATAAAGATTATTTCTTTAAACTAAGTGCATCATTTGCAACCCAAAAATGTCATCTTTTCATTAAAGTGTCATTTTTCATCATGCATTTCCCCTTTCCCCCAACCTTGGAACGGACCGGTGTAAAAATATCCTATCTTTACATTGTTCCTTCCATTAAAGGTTCACTATTTCTTTAGAAAGGGACACCTTGAACCCTATATCTCCGATTATCGCTTAAGAAAGAGTATGAAGCCTCTATACGAGCTCGACCGTCTTAAAGCGTAGGATTGATGGGCTAAGGACCCTCCTTTTCTAAAGAACCTCATCTTTGACCAAAAGAGAGTCATTCTCTCGATCACGCAAGTCCCGAGGGTCCCGAGGTTTAAAATGCGATGATCACAAGTCATAAGATGAGGACGAGATCATAATCCCGAATACATAAAATTCCAAGGAATCCCGAGCGACAACCAACAAATGGCTCAGACGTCCGAAGACGACTTGGGACATTCCCCCTTTATTTTCAAACACATGCACACAAGAAAGCACGCAAGCAAGCACGATTAATGAAATCTTGGGAGACTTGCTCCGGCAAGGCACTTTGGGTGAACGCCAAACGTTCTTCCCAAGGGGTAACTTAACCTCCGAACCCAAGTAAAACCTTTTTCAAAGTTTTGAGGTAATCAAAATGGCGTGGCGACTCCGTTTTTCAAATAACTCGGATGTCTTCAAACTCGCGTGAATCCAACACAAAATTTGGGCACCACATTCACATTTGGTTGGAATGAGAATGATCAAGCACATCTTACTCCATATGCGGCATGCTCGAAGGCTTCACTAACCACGCCGTAAGGGTAAAGTGGGACGATTGTGTTTCGACGTAACTATTGGGGAAAAACCCATGCGTAAGACGGCCAAGATAACTTTCATGGTGGTCGATCTTCCTTCCCAAGATAATGCCATTCTCGTCGTAATCGCCAGCCGAATTGGGAATAGTTGCGTCCGTCCCCACCAAAGGGTGAAATTTAACACCTCGGCGGGGTCGCTTACCATCAAGAACCGCCTGGGAGATTCCTCCGAGCACCGGAAGAAAAAAGGAAAGAAACGTAAAGGCCAGCATCCCGCCCGCAAATACATGTGGCGAGAACAAATGATAGAGGGAAAAGGCGAGGACAAATCAAAAAGGGGAAAACTCTTGCACTCCCGCCGCCACCCGTACCGATTGGCATGCTTTCTTTCCATTCCACGAAGGTGGAGCTCAAGATGAGCAGAAAATCGAAGCAGTTGGCTGCCCCTGTTGAGGGAGGGTATATTGATCGAGGAATAGAGGGGGAAATTGACCGTGATATCATATATTCTATGGCAACATTAACTGGAGCTCAAGTCAACCCCCCTACCATTGTTATTGACTCCTTGCACAACCGAGAAATCAGTGACCTAAAACCTAACGACGAGCTCGAGGAGGTGGTAATCAACCCCCACTTCCCCGAGCAAACTGTTAAGGTAGGCCGGAAATTCACAAATGAGGAGAGAAGGATACTTATCGAGTTCCTTAGAGCAAATTGCGATGTGTTCGCTGAGGGTGGAAGATATGCCGGGAATCGCAAGTGACGTGATCCTCCATAAAATCAATGATGACCCATCCTTCAAGAACATCCACCAAAATCCAGGTACTTCTCCCCGGAGAAAGAGATTGCCATCAAGGAAGAGGTGGAAAAATTGCTAAAAGCGGGATAATCAAGGAAATTGCCTACCCCAAATGGCTAGCCAATGTCGTGATGGTCAAGAAATCCAATGATAAATGGAGAATGTGTGTTGACTTCACGGACCTCAACAAGGCATGCCCCAAGGATCAAGCTTTCCTCTTCCTCGCATAGATAAATTGGTGGACTCTATAGCCGGCACAGAGCGTTAAGCTTCATCGATGCATACTCCGGCTACCATCGTATCCAAATGGCTCCCGAGGATGTCCGCTCGTAGCTTTCATCGCCGCGGCAAAACCTATCGCTACAGAATGATGCCCTTCGGCCGAAAAATGCAGGAGCCACATATCAAAGGATGGTCATCTGTCTTCAAAAACCAGCCGGGCGTAAATCTCGAGGCCTACATTGATGATATGGTGATAAAACCAAGGAAAACTCCCACGAACTCGACGTAGAGGAAACCTTCCTGAACTTGCGCCGTAACAATATGAAGCTAAATCCCCTCAAATGTGCCTTTGGGGTAAAGGCGGGCAAGTTCCTCGGATTCATGGTCAATCAAAGGGGGATAGAGGCTAACTCAGAGAAAATCCAAGCCCTATTGGACATGAAACCTCCTGCTTGCGTTAAAGATGTTCAAAAGCTCAATGGCCGCATCACAAAGCACTTCGTCGCTTCATCTCGCTGGTCCAGTCAAGAGATGCCTCCCCTTCTTCAAAACTCTCAAAGGGGGAAGAGAGCCGATGAATTTACATGGAGCACCGAGTGCCATCGCTTTTGAAGAAGTCAAAACATACCTCGGCACCCCTCTACTCAAAGAGCTCTGCACGGAAGAGCTTTTTTTCGTTTCTAGCAAGCATCGATCCGGGCAAGAGCCGCCGTTCTTGTAAGGGAGGAGAATAACTCCCAAAACCAGCTTTATTATGTAAGTAAGGCACCGTCCGCCGTAGAAGGGCGTTATCTTAATATAGAGAAATTAGCTTACGCCTTGCTTGTATCCGCTCGAAAAATTAAGAGCCTACTTTTCCGCACATCCTATAACCGTATCGACCGAGGCTCCGCTTAGAAAGGTTTTACACAAACCAGAGTCTTCGGGAGAATGCTAGCTTGGTCTATAGAGCTCACCGAGTTCCGCATCACCTACTCCCCGAGAAAGACAATCAAAGCGCATAGGCCTTAGTTGATTTTGTAGTAGAATCATCATTCAAATTGGCGGACAAATGACCTCGGAAAAAGAAAGCGAGCAGTAATCGAAGAAGGCCCAAAAAGCCCGAGCACGTAAATTGTTCAACCAAGGGAGCGTCCGTAAGAGGTGTGGACTTTATACGTGGACGGCTCCGCCGAGCAAGTTAATTAGTGAGCGGGCATACTTCGATCGCACCCGCGGGGAGACATTTAAGAGGGCCTTGAGGTTCAAATTCGAGGCATCAAACAATCAGCCGAGTATGAAGCGATCATAGCGTGCATGGAATTAGCAAGAGACTTGGGAGTGCAAAACATTGAGATCAATAGTGATTCTCACTCATAGTTAATCAAATTAAGGGGGAGTATGATACTATCAACCCAAGACTAACTCGCATCGTGACCTTGCAAAAACCCTCATCAAAAATTTCACCTACTATGAGCCGAACCAAGTCATGAGAGAGGACAATGTGGAAGCGCACCTCCTCTCAAGAATAACCGATCAAGAAATTGATCAATTAGAGGCACAAATTGCCGCATTGAATTCACGGAGAGACCCGCTATAGATCGAATTCGCATAAACAATATTGAGGATCAAGTAAGGGACTCGGGTAGATGAAATGAAAGATTACATCGAGAGGCAAACCCTCCCCGAGGATCCAAGAAAGGCTAGAGCCATCGTAACAGTGTCCGCGAAATACCTCGTCCTCGATGGGGTACTCTTTCGACGATCATTCACCAAGCCTTTACTCGATGTGTTAAAACTCACATGGTCACCAACTTACTCTACGAGGTCCATGAAGGAGTTTGTGGCGGACATCCAGTGCTCGCACCCTCTCGTACAAGATCAAGTTTCAAGGATTCTTTTGGCCTACGATGAGAAGGGATGCACAAGAATATGTTAGAAAATGTGATAAGTGCCAGAGATTTGCGTACATCCCTGCACTACCATCAACAGAGCGTACTTTGGTAGTACCATCGTGGCCGTTTGATACGTGGGGATCGATCTTATTGGACCATTTCCAACCGCCGAGGGAACATTAAGTATGCTGGTGGCCGTGGATTATTTTACCAAGTGGACGGAAGCAAAGGGCTTAGCCACTATTTCCGAGGATAACACTATCAGCTTTGTCCACGATCACATCTATTGTCGATTTGGGGTTCCCGAGCAATTATTTCTGCATAATGGCACCCAATTCTCGCAAAATTCACCGCTGAATGTGTGAGAATGAAGGTGCAACACCGTAAGTCCGCAGCTTGCCTATCCTCGTGGAAATGGTCAAGCCGAGGCCGCAAACAAGCTAGTTCCTAACCGCCCTAAAGAAAAATTTGGAAGGACGAGGAGGACGTTGGTTGGACGAGCTCCGCATTGCATTGTGGGTTGTCCGCACAACTACAAGAAATTCAACGGAGAAACTCCTTCTCGCTCACGTATGGGTCGAGGCAATGGCTCCAGCTGAGGTTGCCCTACCCTCGTACGTAGTCACATACTTCGACGAGTCTCAAAACGAGGCAAATAAAAGGTGTGACCTCGGACGATCTCGAAGGAAAGAGAATGCGGGCACATGAAAAATGGTGAACTACAAGCGTAAAAGCGAAGAAGCACCATGACAAAAGAGTAAATAAAAGGAGTTTTTCAGCTGGAGACTCGGGTACTCGTAAGCGTAGAGGTCCAAGGGACCCAACCTCGGTTTCAACAAGCCGTCCCCGAAATGGGAAGGTCCATATGAGGTCACAAAGATAGTCAAAGAGGGCACCTACATATTGCGACCAAAAGAGGGAGAAGAGCTTAAGCACGCTTGGAATAGCGACCACCTTAAGAGATACTTCTTTTAAAAGTCTTTGTATTTTTTTGGAAGGAGTATAGACTATATATATATAAGGGAGAAGTTATCATCATATTTTGATGCAAAAATCAATTCCCACCAACCTCAAAAGCTAAAGTGGATGCCCGCGTGCGGATGCCAGCATGAGTTTAAGAGCCAACATACGAGCTCCTACTTACCGATGCGCAAAGATCTAAGGATCCGCATGCCTATATGAGTACAAAGATCCATTACGATCCGTGCTCGTGATCGCGGGAGGATACTCCCTCCCGCCCGCGTGACACCACCAAGAATAAGTGGATATAGATGAACGTAGGTACAAAGGCCATGATGCCCGTGCTACGGACTCTGGGACAACGACCGAGTCCTAACCCACTAATTGCGCGAAGGACCTTAGGGCCGTTACTCGCATGCCCGTATGTGACAAAGGCCTACATATAAGCCCGTTCACCGTATCGCCACGAGACCCTCACGAAAAACTCTTAGGGAGTTTTGAATAAAGGGTCAAATAAGTGAGAACCTCCGTAAGGGGATACAGATGCCAGGGGTTAAAGGGCCTCTATGCTAAAATATGCTCCTACCTTTCGTCGCTGACAATAGCCTCACGGCCACACTCGCATGCCCTATGAAAGGTATGCTTGCCTTGGCTACTTTTGACTTACACCACACCGCAAGGCCGGGAATAAGTGTAAATGGATGAGAGTGATCAAACTAGTTTAACAAAGCCAAATAGACAAACTGGGGTCAAGACCCCTAACTTTGCCACAAGGCTAAACAAACGCGATCATAGAAGAATAAGGCTGACTCTCACGAAAAGCCTAAGGGTTTTGAATAAAGAGTTAGGAAAACTCAAAAATGCGGCAAAGGGCCTACTAAGCCGCCCGCCCAAGGAGAGTATAAAGTTTAATTGCAAGTCAAAACGCCTGAAAAAGTGGTAAGGCAAGAATGCAAGTATCAAGGTACTCGAAAATTGCCAAACTACTCAAAATAGCCTACGAGACAAGCAATTAAGATAAATAATAAAGGAGCCAAGTGGAAAAAATTCTTCTATTCATGATGAGGAAATATTTACAAGGTTCCTACGCACTATTACAAAAGGTCCTAATCTATTACAACAAGAAAAAACAAAAATCCTATACTATCGAGCTTTCCTCGGCCGCGTTAGCATTCTCGGCCGCACCCTCGTGCCCGCTTCGGAGTCCGGAGTTAGGGAAGGAAGACGGTCTCAAAACCTCTCGTCAGGATCGAGTGCGGGCTCGCGGAGGCCGGGCAGAGCCGCCCGCCGAGGAATAAGATCTCCAAGGGCAGCCCATCAGAAGAACGCGAGCCAGGGCCTCCCCGAGTGATAAAGGGTTGTCCCCAAACCGTAGAGCATCTAGATCGGCGATCAATCCCAGGGCCGTCACTTCGCCACTGAGGTAAAGAAGCCGCAGAGAGTCCAAACCCTTTATTTCTTCCTCTGAAAGGGAACTAGCGCATGCCTGTGCACACACTCCGCATCCGCGGCAACCAGCGAGCCAATCAAGGCCAACTCCCGCACGGAGAACATGCCCGCGGCCGCGAAGTTCCGACCGTGTCCGACACCCGCCTCATACCGAGCCAATTTTCGTTATTCAACCAGCTTAAATTCCTGAGTTCTTATACTCCTCCACGCCTTCTTCGCGAGCCTCGGCCAAGATCCTCTCCCTCTCCAACTCAAACCGCGTAAGAGGTAGCAGCCTTTCTGAGAGCTCGTCCGCCTTAGCCTCCAGGAGTTTGACCGACTCCTCCGCAGCCTCCCGCTTTGGTCGCGAGCTCTTCATTCCTTTGCTCCAGCCGGCTCTTGTGCCCGCGGAGCTCATCCCGCCGACCTTCGCCTTTTCTAGGCTTTTCTCCACTCGGTCACCCTCTCCCGGAAGCCCTTCAGATCGGACTCCTTGGTGGATAAGGCTTTCTCCTTGGCATCCAGAAGGGAGCTCGAGGTGCCCACCTTCTCCCGAGCCTCGGCTCCAGCTCGCGGAGTTTGCCCGCCAAGTCCTTGGTGTTGTTCTCCAACTCCACCAGACAAAGCCGCCGCAAGTCTCCCTGAGCCTCATGGCCTTGTTGCCCACCTCGCGAGGAAGAAGGTCGAATTAGGTGGAAATTCAAAGGCTAAGTGAGGGAGCCGCGTAGAAAGGTCCCTACCTCGCAAGTGGCAACCCCAATGTCCCCATCAAGGCCGACGCGTTCTCCTTCTCACCACACGGTGATAGAAGTCGTGGGCAAAAAGCCCGTTGATCGCCCCAATGCCCACAGTGAATTTTGGGCAGGACCGGGCATACAGTCCACCCCGGTGAATGGCGGGCACGTCCCCACTCGCTTCCTTTTCTCCCATGCCTCCTCGCGGTGGCCAAGGAGGAGATAGGGTAGGCTATTGAGCGCATTGTCCCCGCGGTTGGGGGAGCAGGGTAGAAGCTGGTGTCGCAGCAGGGGGGCCGCGAACAGAGGTATCCACCACTTTCTCGGGTCTTCGAAGACCTCTCCCCGTGCGCCCATCCGCATCTCTCTCAGTCTCTTCTTGGATTGCTCCCGATTATGCCCGGAGGCAATAGTGCGGCCGGGAGATGACGCCCTGACAGCAAGGGTGGTGGAGGACCCCGGGAGGTGGAGGCGGGTTCCCGGAATGATCCCTGGAGCAAAGGCAGAGTATCCCGCTTTCCCGCTCACAACGGGCACGGTCTTGTTTTTCGAGGAACCCCTCCCATCTCATTCTCGCCTCTTCTCTCGGGGCTTCTTTGTTGGCCCTCATGTTCTTGGCCTTCGCTGAGCGTTTAGTGGAGGAGCCATCAGAAATTGTACAGGTCCGGATCTACTCTGGAGGGAAAGAAAAATGGTTAGCAAAGCAGTTCAAAAAATCAAAAGCAAAGTAAATGGGCAAACAGTTTCATAGTGGAATCAGAGACCAATTATTTCGGGGGGATCGCACTCGCCGCCCAGGAGATGTGTCTTACGCCCGCCTCGAACCGGTAATGTTCGTGCACCCGCCAATCGTGGTCGCGGCGAGGCTCTATTACTACTCTGGGGGCATGAGGGGCGCCCTCCCTGCGAGGAGCCACCCCCGAGTAGATCAGTAGAGGCTCATCCTCCACTATGGCGCCCACGTCATATACGGGCTCATCCCCGCTCTCCAAATACTGGGCCAGATATTTCTCTAGGGCGCAGCGCAGGGCATCGGCGGAGGAAGGGTCTGGATAGCTACTCGCGGCCACCTTCATCGGGACTGGATTTGAGGGTTTTGAGAAGGGCCATCCAAACCTAGACTCAATGACCAAGATGTCCCTTTGGTTCCATTGGTCAAATTTATTTGAGGGAGGAGAGAAGGTTCGGGTAGAATAATTCCTAGCCTTCAAACTCAAAATATTGCGGCTGATCTGGTTCTGGTAGTAAGCATAAAGCCCGGCCAGGGTAGGTTCATAGCCTTGGAATCTGCAGACCGCGATAAAGGAGACAATAGCCCGGATGGCATTGGGAGTCAGGTGCATGGGCAGGCAGGAGTTGAACTCCAGAAAGAAATAGAAGAAGGGGTCCAGGGCAGCCTCAATCCGTTCTCAAACTGGGCTCCATAAAAAATGCAGGCCTTATTGTCCTCGCGGACATCAGCTACTGTCTCTGGCCGCAGTTTGTCCTTGTCCTTCAGATGAACATGTCCTAAGGTGCGGACACGGTAGGCGTTGCGGTCCACATTATACACTTCGTATATGTCCTCCTCCCAATCAATGGTGGCCACCTCCTTGGCCTTCTTACGGCCACGGCCAGGATTCACCTCCCTAGCTGGCCTCTTGCCTTTGTTCCGGGCAGGGGCCACATTCACTTCCTCCTCCTCCTCGGAGTCAGAGCTCTCGAAGGCATCCACTATATTGGTGGTCTCGCTGGCCTTCTTGGAGGTCCCCGCTACCCTCCTATCCCCCTCTCCTTGGTCATCTTCTTCGGTCTCCGACCTCGAGGAGCCAAAGAGACCGGTGGGGTCACCACGGGCAGGGGCCATCTCCGATTCAACCTCACCGGATCCAAAGTCTCAAAATTCGTAGGCTCCAGCCTCGCTCGCGCTCGATCAATTGGGTTAACATCCCTGTGGGCCGCGGGCACCACGTTGGGAAATACAGCCCTCAGGGCGTGACATCCAAGGGGTCATTCAGGTTCGTGCCCGGTGCCCGCGCAAAGCATTGGTTTGTTCAGGGTCCATTAGCTCACACTTCTCCCATCAGCCATCTGCTCGGGACACGGATCGCTCTCCTCACAAGTTCAACGGCGTTCAGAGCCTGATCTCTCTCGCGGGGAAACCTGCACAAAACCCCCATTACAAAATTTCTTAGCCTTCGGTGATCCCCCAGCACCAGTACATTACGATTGTAGATGTACTTTTTCTTGGCCTCCCACAACCGGGGTGGGACAAAAGGCCCCCAATCATCTCTCTCACGTAAAAAACAGAAACACCTAAGGGATAGCCTTATCCACCCCAATCCTACCTTCCTAAAGATACCACCAGTCCGTTTACAGACGGCAAAGATATCAGGGGTGGATCCATCTCCTAGTTCTACGGGACGGCGGGGTCCAAATTCACGAGTGGTCATCTCGTTCAAAACTCAGAAAAGAAAAAATAGAAGGAGATGAAGAAGAAAAGCACCCAATACTTACGAGAGAAGGATTGAGAAAGGGATTCGGAAAGCACTAGCTTGGATTTCGCAGCAAGATTTCTCTCTCAAAAGCTCTCTGAAGGTTTGGAAACGGTAAAAAGGGTTTGAGGTTTAAGGGTTTGGTATTTATAAGGCCTACCTATGCGGGTTAACCCGTTAACCCGTATTAATTAGCCCACAAATCCTACCTCGGACCCTGAACCGTTTCCAAACGTTTGAAAATTCAAAAAATTAAATGCCTTTTGCATTTATTACCCCCCTTGGGTGAGCGACACGTACCCCTGACGTACCACTAACCCGTCTTTTCATCTGCCAAGGGGCCCACCTGTTAACCGGGAGGCACGCCATGCAAGGGACTACGTGTCACTCACTGGTGCCTCCCGAACGTTCCCTTTGATCCATGGGGCCAAGCAACAAGCAAGGAAAAACGCTAACACTGGTGCTCGCGCGAGGAGCAATTGAGGCAGACCGAGCTTCTAGTAGCTCCTCACTCAGACCATAAATAATCACACTTGGAGCTAGGGGCCATTGATGAGCCCGGATCTACTGGACCGGGCCCGCGCTCGGTCTAGCTCAAGGAACCAGTGACGTAGCAGTTCCTAGACCGCTGGAGGGAAGACCGCGGACAAATAGGCCCTTGTGGTCAAGACCGTGTCCCTCCTCGGTTCGTCCCCGTCAAGGACCCTTGGAACCCTGCTCGCCGGGATCTCGTGCCCGCATGAGTCATGTCCGCATCAACCGTGCTCGCGTCATATATCTTTGACCGCGGCACAACGTTGACCGCGGGCACATGCCGCTTCCGGTTAATGTCAAGCCTTACCGAGCAAGTTAGCTTACTGGCTCGACGGCCACTTGCCGGCTCCCCCATCACGCATTCAATGCGCCTCAATCCGGCGCCTACTATTCCATTTAATGCAATAAGCCGGCTACACGGCTCATGTCCCTTTCAGCCATGTCCCCCGGGACGGCCAATGTTCCCTCCCCGACAGACCAATTAGCTGCGGACACGTGTAGCTGGTCAAATACCAAAGTGCCCCCTAGGGCTGATCTCATTGCTTACCTCAACAAGCACCATGGCATTGCCTATAAATAGAAGGCCTTTACCCCCTTGGGCAAGGTAAGTTCCATATACAATTGAGTAAGCTCTTTTACTCTCTAAACCTAAACACACACACACTCCAAAGGTATTCAAAGCCTTATTACTCAGTATTCTTACTCTCACACCCGAGGGCCTGGGTTGGAGTAACATCCAACTTTGACCTTAACGGTGCTTGTCTGTGTTGTGATCTAGGTACACAAAACCACCAAATATATCCTAGCCAGATATCCTTGAACCGCTCCTGACCCCGAAAAGCTGTGGCGTCATCAATATTATATAATTTAGCCATGTCGAAAGGAATATACATGTAAAAACACTAATTCTTTTAAAAACTGATAAATTAACCATGACACAATATTTTGTTGGGAGGAAAGAGTATTTATTAAATATCTCTCAAAATAAAAAACATATTAATACTTGCAACGTTTAGAATCGGAGGAAGTATTCTTTCATGTTTGTTTGTTTCTATTTAAGTACTCTTGCCTTAAAAAAATAAATAAAAAAAAAAAGGGGCTTTATTTATAATAATAGTAGGGTTGACAATTGATCTTTGGAAAGAATCCTTAATCATTTGTTGACTTATATAATATAAAGTAATGTGAATTCTCAATGAATTTAGATGTGCTATCTTGCCCACAAGATGATCTTAATTAGTAAACAAAAAGTACTCACATATACATCTTTAACAAAGAAATAGTATTTATATTTTCATAGTAGTGCCCATCACATTCATTTGTAGACCTTTGTAGAGATTTGGCAGTTTAATAATCCATATTGAAGGTGATATTGTACGTGCATTGTGCAAAGATATACGTAATTCATCAATTTGACTGTGTATACGAAAAGAGGTAAAGAATATTATATAGCCCAAATTTGGGGAGAAACGCGTTTCTCCGTCGCTTATGGAGAAACGGGGCAACGTTTGTCGCGCAACATACTTAGCCACAACAACTGGATATCACTTTCATCAGTTCTGGATATCCAGAACATTGAATATGGATATCCAGAAGCTTTGGAAAGGATATCCAGAAAAAATATTTGATTTCTGGATATCCTTTCCAAAGCTTCTGGATATCCATATTCAATGTTCTGGATATCCAGAAGCTTTGGAAAGGATATCCAGAAAAAATATTTGGTTTCTGGATATCCTTTCCAAAGCTTCTGGATATCCATATTCAATGTTCTGGATATCCAGAAGCTTTGGAAAGAATATCCAGAAACTGGCTAAGTATGTCGCGCGACAAACGTTGCCCCGTTTCTCCATACGCGACGGAGAAACGCGTTTCTCCCCAGACCGACTCTATTATATATTATCAACTAGCAATTATCGAATATAATATCACAATAATTCTCAACTATACAAATCCTATATATAGAGAAAACAGAAATTTATTAAAACACCTATAATTATTTATCTCTATCACAATATAAATTACATACAAAAAACTACTATGTAATAGGGTGTATTAATACTGCCTATTTCTAACTATTCAGGGTTTTCAACCCTGCACAAAATTTCCGTCCCCTAGGCCCAAATTCGTCGTTGGGCTTTGTTCAGAGGATAAGGTGCGATCGCTCCCCCATAGTGCGCGATCACCCCGTTTGTCCAGACATTTAGCGTGGTCGCCCCTTGCGTGTTGTCACAGGAATTACCGCATTTGTCTTTGTTCAATCCTCTAATTACGGCTTCCCCAAGTTAGATCGAACCCAACAAATCTACACCTTGACATCTAACCTCCCGATCAACAAAATTAGAAACTCTCCCCTCTGCCTCAGATGTGTTACGTCAATTACCCAAATTGTCCTCCAGACAACCAAAATGTGTACACCAAAATTTTGCCCCTACAAGCAAACAGACGTGTCTTTCAGACATCCAAATTGTGCTTCGTCGAGCTCATCAATGTATCTTCAAGACACCTAAATATATCTCCTTGTACACCCAAAATGTGCTTCGTCGAGTACACCAATATGTCTCAAAGATACCCAAATGTGTCATTGCAATAGGCATTCAAAATTATCCCAACTAGCAAATATGCAAATTCAGTCGACATTGGATCTTGCCAATCCAAATAAATGAAATGGCCATATCGGCGGAATTCTAAACAGTACGTACCTTTTCCTAGTCTAATGGATATAGTCTTAGGAACCGAAACATCTAAAGCCACGAATTTGGAAGAATTTGGAATCGCTCGGGAGCTATTCTCTTGTGCTCTTGCGGAAAGATAAGAGGTAGACACTAGTAGGGGTGTAAATGGTTCGGTTTGGTTCGGTTTGGACAAATTTAGAGACCAAACCGCTAGTACTTGGTTTGGAAAAATCCCAAACCAAATCGAACCATGAAAAATTTCAAACCGAACCGAACCACCTCGGTTTGGTTCGATTTGGTCTCAAACCGCGGTTCCATTAAGCGGTTCAAACCGCGGTCCGAACTGCGGTCTGGACCGCGGTTCGAACCACAAACCTGTCCAAACTCCAAACGTTACCTATTTATGTAAAAGACATATTAAAATTACAAAATCACAACATAAATTACAAAACCATATATTCATCGCCTCATCGGTATCAGGGCAGGTGTATCACATTCACACCAATATTTACTTTGTATTTGTGTTTGTGTAATATGTGAGGACTGAGGAGACCAGAACTAGACCAGAATCAGCACCAAGACCAGAACCAAGACCGAAAACAACAAATAATATTTTCATTCATAAAAATTGGAGTACTAAAATATACAACTGAAACAGTCAGCAGCAACATTCTTCACTAAAATATTTCCATGTAATATTTACTTTGCAACTGTATTTGATCCTGAACCAATGTGGATCGGGAAAAACCACCACATCTAAAACCTAATGAGGTCACATGGGAGTTCCAAGAAAAGGAAAAAAGGAAATAATATAAAACACAAGCAGAGCAGCATAAGAAATTGTAAGAAACTTGTATTTTTATCAGCAAATTCATGAGTATGAAACAATGATTATCACCGCAAAGATTGTAGCAAAGCAGTATCAATCTACCATTGTCCAGTTAAAGTGTTTTAAGACGGGAAATGAACAAGTTTATTGATCAGAGTTTACCTTGCTTTGCAGTGAGGTCAGTTGTGGTCTTCTTGTAGGACCTACAGGAATAAGGATTGATGAACAAAATAGATTTTTTCACATGTACATCTGTAAAAGAAATATTAAAAAGAATTCAAGGATAAATACAATGAAAAAAATAAAATCCAGCTTTAAAATGTTACTTAAAATTTTTTGGTCATTCATATTCATTTTGGGACGGATGGAGTACTCAGTTATGTAATAAAACAGACTTTCTAATGTCACTTGCGCCTTTTCCAAGCTCCCAATTACCGACTTCAATCATATTTCAATTTTAAAAACAATTCTTTTTAAAGAAAATTTGGTAGCCTATACAGGCAAGAAGAGAGAATATGAGAACAAAACTGGTTGCATTTTGGTCTTCCCTTTTCTTATAGTTACAGTCAACAAAAAACTTGAATTTGATGCAAAATTTTCATACTTGACATTGAATGGAAAACTACTTGACATTGAATGGAAAACTACAGAGGAAAGATATAAGATTAAAGTAAGATTAAAGAAAAAAGATCATACCGGCGACAGAAGGGCTCGGAAATTAAGCCGAAAATTGGTGAGGCGGAGGAAGGGTGAGCCGTGAGGTGAGGACGAGGACGAAGGAAGAGGAAGAGTGAGGAAAGTCTTCGTCTTCGTCGTCGTTGATGATGAAAATTGGAAATGGCGGAGAACTGAGAGAGAGAGAAGTGCCGCACTTGGAAAATTGGAAAGAAAGAAATGGAAACTGGAAAGGGTTTATAATCTTTGGATATTTATATTTTGTAAATTAGGGTTTGAAAATCAACGCTGGAGATTAAATAAAAAATAATCAACGATTAATATGACGGTTTGGTCGGTTCAGCTCGGTGGTTCGGTTTGGCGGTTCAGCTCGGTGGTTCGGTTTGGCGGTTCAGCTCGAAATGGTTCGGTTTGGTTCGATTTGGTTCGGTTTGGTTTGGTTTGGAGGAGTCAGACCGCAAAACAAACCGAACCGCATGATTTATAGATTTTTGAAATCGAGCTGAACCGCGAAGGTATAAAAACCAAATCAAACCAAACCGTTCAAACCGCTGACTCCCCTAGACACTAGACACATGCCTGTAATTTAAAAGAATGACCAAAATTTTTCGATAAAGGTGAGAAAAAAAATTAAAATAGTAATTGATTTAAAAAGGGATAACAAATGAAAGAATTGAAACCGCCGCATAAAGCACTATAGAAAGCTCGCATGAATGGTTTTGGTTTTCTAAGATTTTGTGTAATTGTAAGCAATTTTTCGCTTATCAATCAAGGGAAATTACTTGCAAATTGATAAGTGAAAATTGGTTCAAATATTGTGATGGTGAGCGAATTTTCGCTAAGCAAAATTGTAAGTGAACCGAAAATTAATTAAATGTTTATTTTTTTAATTTTGGTTTATCCCAAAAAACATCGTTTATGCAAATATCAAAAACGTTCATGATTTTTAAAAAAATCTGGGGAGAAACGCGTTTCTCCGTCGCTTATGGAGAAACGGGACAACGTTTGTCGCGCGACATACTTAGCCACAACAACTGGATATCACTTTCATCAGTTCTGGATATCCAGAACATTGAATATGGATATCCAGAATCTTTGGAAAGGATATCCAGAAAAAATATTTGGTTTCTGGATATCCTTTCCAAAGCTTCTGGATATCCATATTCAATGTTCTGGATATCCAGAAGCTTTGAAAAGGATATCCAGAAAAAATATTTGGTTTCTGGATATCCTTTCCAAAGCTTCTAGATATACATATTCAATGTTCTGGATATCCAGAAGCTTTGGAAAGAATGTCCAGAAACTGGCTAAGTATGTCGCGCGACAAAGGTTGCCCCGTTTCTCCATACGCAACGAAAAAATGCGTTTCTCCCCAGACCGACTCATGATTTTTTGCCCCTATAAATGATCTCAATAATGTACAGGTTATTCACACCTATTCTTTCATAATTTCACTCTCTAAGCTTAAGTAAAAAATATCATTTGAGTTTTAAGATTATTGATAGTTACGAAAACAATTTCGAATATAATTTTAATCAAGCTTGGATGGAGGAAATGCAGGCTACGAATCCAAATTTCGTAAGCAATTATCGCCGAAACAAATTTAAAAACTAATTTCAAAGCACAAATCCTCTTAAATTTTTTCAATATTTACCCCATGATTTCAGTTCTCTGCCAAACATCCAAACATCTTATGTTTGCCATTTCAAAGTTTCACTCCAGAGTCGCAAAACACTGAATTTGTTCCAGAGACGCAAGAGGAAGATGAAGAAGGCGAAGAAGAACATGTTGTACATGTAAGGCGAAAAAGAAGAGCTACAAAAAAGAAAAAATAAACCATTGCTTGAAAGGAAAAAAAAAATACTTTCGCGTACATGACGGAAAATTTACATGTTGGAAATAGTATCCCGAATACATGACACGGGAACAAAATCTCCAAAACAAAACCACACGCTTGGCTCTCAAAGCAGACTTGATTTGACATTATATGTAGCATTTTTTCTACTATTGTAATGCTTTTTTTTCGTAGTAATGTTCTATATTAATTTATTATTCTTATGTATTTAACATTTTGTATATCACAATGGACATTTATTTATAAGTATTTGATTTACAAATAAATGCAACTATAATAAATAAAACAAAATAAACCTTATTTTGTACTGTGTACGAATAAAAAACTAATTTTAATTATAATTTATATCATTAATTAATAGAATAACTAATTCAAAAAAATTACTTATAAGAATGTCGCGAGTGAAAATATTGGTTCATCTGTACAGATTGTCAATTTCTGTGCTTAAAGCCACACTACACTCAGGCAATCCAAAGCACCTAAATCGTTAGGGAATTTATTTCCTTTATTAAAAAAAAAGTGTTAGGTATTAGGAATATAATATTAGAATATTATATTATATACTATATATTATTATATATTATATAGTTTAGGAAATTCAATCTTTGTATAGATTAGGAAACTCAATATTTGTATTAGAATAGGATTCTAACTCTCTTTGTAAACTCTATAAATATGTTTCTCTTATATCACAATAAAATTGAGTCATTCATATCAATTCTCTCTCTCTCTATGTATGATTAACTTCGTTTCTCTCTCCTTTATTCTAATATGGCATCAGAGCTATAAGATCCATAATAGGAAATCTCCACCATCAAAAACCTAGCGGCAAAACCCTAAGCCGCTCCACCCCCCTAACCACCATAGCTTCCGCCACCCACCATCAAAATTCTCTCCTTCTCCTTCAACACCCTCGGCTCAACCAACCCTTAGCCGAAACCCCTTTATACACAATCACCGCCAAACACACCCCACAATACCGCCCCACCATCAAAACCACTATCCCACTACACTAAAACCCCACCCTCGGCTCAAACCACTCTAAAACCGAAACCTTACTACTTCGTCAAACTCTAGCGACAAAACCCTAAAGTCACCCCACTCTCACCCCCTCACCACCATTCTTTTCCACCACCAACATCAAAACCACTACCCTTTTACAACACACCACCACCTTCGGCTTAAACCCTAGTAGTCGAAACTCTAATTTTTCTTTATTTCCTTCTCCAACTTCTCTCTTCACCTCATGCACCACTGCTAAAACACCCTAGCGATAAAACCCTAAAGATGCCACACCCAAAGACAACCCTTCTACACCTCCTTCAAACCCCTCGGTAAACCCACCAATCGAAACCCACTACACCTCCTTCAAACCCCTCGGCAAACCCCACCGGCCGAAACCCTCTACATCTCTTTCAAATCCCTCGGTAAACCCAACCGGCCGAAACCCTCTACATCTCCTTCAAACCCCTCGGCAAACCCCATCGGCCGAAACCCTCTACATCTCCTTCAAACACCCTCGACAAACCCCACCGGCCGAAACCCTCTACATCTCCTTCAAACACACTCGGAAAACCCCACCGGACGAAACCCTCTACATCTCCTTCAAACCCCTCGGCAAACCCTACCGGCCGAAACCTTCTTCACCTCCTTCAAACACCATAGGACTCCAAACCTGTGGCAAACTCTACTGCCTGCCACAAAACCCACGACCAACCCTCATGTCGTGTACAACAACTCACCCTCGACAAACCCTAACTGCCACAATACCACCCTAAAACACAAAAACCCACACTAACCCACCCTCGGCAAACCCCACCAGCCGTACCTCCTCCTACCACCACCTTCGACCACAACCCTCGCCAAACCCTCGTAGTCGAAACCCCTCTCCAAAACTCCACCGTATCCGACATAGTCATGCACGTCCGAGAACACATCTGTCACCACCCACTACATCAAACCCGGTTCATCTTATCATTCTTCAAGATTGGACTTATCCGATGACCATCCATATTGCGGGGGAATATTAGGAATATAATATTAGAATATTATATTTTATACTATATATTGTTATATATTATATAGTTTAGGAAACTCAATCTTTGTATAGATTAGGAAACTCAATATTTGTATTAGAATAGGATTTTAATTCTCTTTGTAAACCCTATAAATATGTATCTCTAGTATCACAATAAAATTAAGTCTCATTCATATCAATATCCTCTCTCCATGTAAGATTGACTTCATCTCTCTCCTTTATTCTAATATTAGGGACCTAAGCATGCCAAATAGAGTAAATTACAACAAACCCCCTAATCTTATTGTTTTGGTAGAAAAAACAATAATGTCGAATCTTAACTTAGAGAGTGTATGGATTTAATAATAAGGAGGGGACTTTGGAATTCGATCAAATGGAACAAATGTATGAAAATAAAGATGGACACAAGGATTTTGTTAACGAGGAAAACCTTAGAGATGACAACCTCTTTGGCAAAAACCCCGGGAGTTAGGTCTCCAACCTTAAATGATTCACTATGAATATCGTAGTTACAAGCTGGAAGACAATGGAGATGTTACAAGCAATGTGTTCGTAGGGTGACCGTGTGTGCGTTCATCTCCATATCCCCTTCAAATAATAAAAGACTTAAAAGGATAATAACAACTTCCTAAAATATCGGCATGCTTAGTTATCCCTCCAAAGTCCAATGGCCTAGTCCTCCTTAACATTGAAGAAGTGTCTGTCGTGTTTGGATATACTCCAGATTTAACTCATTTGATTAGCTGTAAAATAGTAATAAATAATATTAAATAAATACAATAAATATTTATGCAATACTTACAGTGGAATATCATCTTGACATGCAGGAACAACTGAGGATGTCATCATGCTGAAAATACCCATAAAAATTTGTCCCCAAAAATATTTGCGTCTCACGGAATTCGAAGGGGTAAATATTTTTCAAAAAGACACCTGGCTGCACGATGTGACAAATGCATTTAAACGTGGAGTAATGAGCGGTTGGGGGAAGTTTAATTTTGAAAAGAGGTTTAAATGGAAAAGTGTTCTTTTGTTTTAAAAACTGCCTCATCCAATTTAAAAGCTTCTACACCCTTCCAATTTTCTCTTTCTCCGTTCTCTTTCTCTTTTGTTGTTTCCATCTTTTCCGATTCTCGCTTGCTACCATCATGGGAAGGACCAGGTGGAGTTCTTCAAAGACAAAAGTCGTGTCTTCTTCTAAAGAGCCTATAGATGTCGACATTGGTGAGTTTGAGTCTGAAAACTTACTTTCTAAGCCTGACGAAGAAGTTTGTGTGTTCAATGACACTCAAATTGAGTCCTTAAGAAACCAACATTGTTTCCCCGAAGGTGCCGTCTTTCACCCTTTTCTCGTAAATCTTAGGTCTGACTTGATTTCCCCAAACTGGATTTGTTTCTTAGAATATCTCTTCCTCCTAGGGTTCAGCTTTCCTTTCCCTTCCTTAATCACTGAGTTTTTTCAAAAGACCAAGCTAGCTTATGTCTAACTAATGCCAATGTCTTGGAGAATATTTGCTTTCATAATAAAGGTAAATAGGGAGAATGGTCTAAACCTAGGGCTCAGCAAAATAGCCTATTCCTATGAATTCCATCCTTTTGGGTCTAAACGATATCTCCTTAAGAAAAGGACTAGAAGGATGTCACTGATGTCGACGACATCTTCAAAAGAAAGAGGTTGGAAAGGGAGGTTCTTTTTTGTGAAGAGAGATTCTATTGGAGACGGAGATGAAATCCCCACCA
The DNA here is from genome assembly GCA_022495995.1 of Adenophora triphylla var. japonica. Classification (NCBI taxonomy): domain Eukaryota; kingdom Viridiplantae; phylum Streptophyta; class Magnoliopsida; order Asterales; family Campanulaceae; genus Adenophora; species Adenophora triphylla. Next base: position 211,970 of record JAFEMH010003661.1, read on the forward strand.
GATGGAATAGGGGAGGTACTCTAATTCCTGTTTTGTTATTTGTCTTCTCCTGTTTTTAACTGAATTTGTATTTTTTCTCCTTTTTGTTGCAGACATTGATTGGAGTAGTTTGTTCCCACCAGCTGAAGACACCCTAACAAAGATTGAAGAATTTTTCCAGTTGTCCCCAGACAAGAGATCTCTTAGGGGTTTAGCAGAGATCACCCTTGGTAATCTGGACGAAGAGAAGGTGTCACAATCCTTCAAAATGTCAACAACTTCTAAGCCTATTGCTTCTGGTTCGGATTTTGATCTAGATGATATCGATGCTCTTCTTGGGGGTTCACCTCCTAAGACAGAAACAAAGCCTCCCATTTTTCCTAAAAAGGGCCTTGCAAAAGAGGAGAGTGCTGGTATCGGATCAAGAGTGAAAAAGTGGAGGCTGCTCAAGAAGAGGTGATAGAAGTGGGAGATGTGTTTGATGGGATGCCAGTGGCAGAGTTAAAGAAAAAGTCTATTAGCTTTATGACTGGGGTAAGATGTCGCCCTCTACTTTACTTTTGATTAATTTATAGCTTTGTGATGTCTTCTGAGGTCAACTGTTTTTGTCATAGGTGATGGGGTATCTGGAGGATTTGGTGAAGGAGAACGAGACTATTAAGAAGAAGTCAAAAACAGAGGCGGCCCTAGCTAGGAAGGAAAATGCTTTGTTGGAGAATAAACTGAAAGAACAAAGAAGTATTTTGAAAGAGCAGGAGAAAACGCTAAAGGACCTGTTGGATATCTTAGCAAAGAGTGAAGGGGATCATCTCAAAGAAATTGATGATGTGAGGAAGTCTTGTAAGATTGCTGCTGCGAAGACTGTTGTGCAGAGCAAAATTAAGATGATGAAGGAACACCTAGCCGGTAAATCCCAAGATTGGGACATCAGTAAGGAATATGCCAATCTATCTAAGTTGACAGGGGAACCAGTGGATGAAGGCGAGGTGTCATCCAGCCCTAAGGATACAATGGCAGGAGGAGAGACTGAGGCTGGAGAGGGTACTCCCAAAGAAGCATCTGAGGCAGCTGCCAAGTGAAAAGTTAAAAACAGTTGTTTGTTTTGTTGGAATTTGTGGGTGGTATCCCAAAAACAATTTTATTTTGCTGGTTTGTAATAGGTCCATAAGGACCAAATACTATTTGTTTCAAGTGTTGGGTTGGTTCAACACTTTGCCTTTTAGTTTTAGTTGTTTGGATGTTGGTGCGGGCCAATTGAACTTGGGAAACGTTTTATGGTAGTTTTTGTGTTTTAGAAAAACTTTGGTTAGTAACTTCCATGCGTGCCATGATTTGGTATAATTTCATGAAGTATTCTTGAAATGATCATATGTTAACTTCATAAGGTGACATGAAAAATGTCAAAATCGTAGGTGATTTAAGATGACATGTATATGCCATAACCATTTGAATAAAACTTAAGATCAATCATTCAATTGAGTGGAAATGGGTAAGCTATATAATTTTACTCATATAGGCCCATCCCACACCTCAATTGAAGAGATATCTTGTGCTCCAGGTGAAGGTGTGGCAACCAAACTTTCTTAAAAAGAGGTAATTAACTATTTAAACCTTAGAAGGGATTGTGTACCTTTACTTTAGAAGAGATGGCCAGTCTCTAACGGAGGAGAGTTCGTTGTCACTTTGACTTGAGCACTTTGATATGTCCCCACTTTTATATGTCAACATCTTGCAAGACAGAGACATATTAGAGATGGGTGTCAACATATGTCACTTTGACTTGAACACTTTGATATGTCCCCACTTTTATATGTCAACATCTTGCAAGACAGAGGCATATTAGAGATGGACGTCAACTATGTTGACGCCCCTCCACAGGTCGTGTTAGTGACAACTTATTTTGTAGTACCTCATAAATAAAAAATGAAAAAAGCAGGGAATGAAAGATTATTCATATTTAATAAATGAAAAGATTAATAGAGGATTGTTCATACCTGGATGGGGGTGAGGTTAGGAATATATTGCCTAAATGTAGTACCTTTTAAGGTGAATGGCATTCCAACTTCGCGGGATCATTTGGCCATCCAAGGTTGACAAACGATATGCTCCCATTCCGGCCTATGCATCAATCAAATAGGGGCCTTTCCACTTTGGGGCAAGCTTGCCTGCGTTGAGCTCTTTTGTATTTTGAAATGCTTTTCGTAGGACTAAGTCACCTACCTAGAATCTTCTGACCCTTACATTTTTGTTGTAAGACCTGGCTACTCTTTGCTGATATGCTGCCATCCGTATTTTAGCCATATCTCTTAGCTCGTCCACAGTATCCAAATCATGTGTCAAGATTTCACTATTATGCTTAGGTGTCAACAAATCATATCTAGCCGTAGGTACTAGAACTTCTGCAGGGATGACTGACTCTGTCCCAAATACTAGAGAATAGGGTCTCTGACCAGTGGCATTCTTTGATGTCATCCTGTCAGCCCACAAAACCAATGGTAACTCTTCCGCCCATCTTCCTTTCTTTTGGTCCAGTCTTCTTTTTAGATTGCTTATAATAATCTTATTGCTGGATTCTGCTTGTCCATTTGCTTGAGGGTGAACAGGTGAAGATGTCGCCATCTTGACTCCCCATCTTATCAAGAAATCTTGCGTTTTCCGACTGATAAAATTTGAGCCATTATTGCATATTATCTCTGAAGGTATCCCAAACCTGCTGAATATGTTTCTTTTTATGAAAGAGATAACTTCTCTGTCTCGGACCTGTACGTACGCTTCAGCTTCTACCCATTTCGAAAAATAATCTGTCATGGCTAGTAGAAATACTTTTCCTCCTAGAGCCCTGGGCAAATTCCCTATGATATCCATTCCCCAAATTATAAATGACCATGGCGATAGGATAGGATGTACCAATTCGGCTGGTTGATGTAGGATGTCGCCGTGCCTTTGACAGGAATCACATTTCTTGGCGTACTCTACAGCGTCTCTCCGCATCGTGGGCCAGAAATAGCCCATATTTAGAGCCTTGGCATATAGGCTTCTGCCCCCGGTTTGATTTCCACACTGCCCTTCATGCAGCTCTCTCAAAACCTGTTGGGCGCAGTCTGCTTCTAGACACCTTAAGTAGTGACCTGCAGCAGATTTCCTAAACAAGAAGTTATCAATAAGTAAATACTTAGACGATCTTACCCTGAATGCTCGAGCATTTTTCTCTTTAGGTGGGATTGTATCATCTTGGAGGTATTTGATAATAGGGGTTGTCCAAGAGGTCACTGCTGGACTGGTAAGGATGTCATCATCTAGGACGAACAGCTCGAGACGGTCAAATGCTGGGATGTCGACATGCACAATTGGGATACTTTTCTGTGAAATACCTTTGAAGGCTAAGCCTAAGTTTGCCAGAGCATCTGCTTGTGAGTTTTCTTCTCGCGGCACATACTCCAAAGTGAAAGTTTTGAATTTGGCCGCCAGGATTTTTACTATCTCCAAATATGTCGTCATCTTTACATTTTTCGCTATGTAGGATCCGTTATAGTGGTTGACAATTAGCAAAGAATCCATAAACACCTAGATGCGCTTGATGTCCAGGTCCTGAGCAACTTTTAAACCTGCAATTAATGCCTCATATTCTGCTTCGTGATTAGTGGCCTTAAAACTGCAGCTGATGGATTGTGGTATTATGTACCTGTAAGTACGCCAATCCAATTCGCGACCTTTCCAGATGCATTTTAATATAATAAAATTGCATTTAGGGGCGTTTTGGTAAATTCCCGGTCCATCCCGAGACTTTCGAAAACATTTCATAAGTTTCACGTGAAGAAAGTACTTTTTTGTACTTTGCTCAGGCTAAGGGACCTAAAAGGAATAAATCTATTTTGGACTTTTTAGGTATTATCCAAGAAGGTCCCAGAACCAGATTTGGCGCCAAAAATGGTTATGGTCGCCTTGTGTCACGCGACAAGTCGAGGCATGGAAAGTGGTTACGTTACGTCGTGCGACACAAGGCTACCATGGACTGCAGCTATAAATAAGACCCTACCCCTCTCAGTTTGAGATTCGAATTTGAACCTCCCAAAGTTACTCTGCCAAAATTTATCCAGAAACTCTCTCTCTCCTCCTTTCTCGCAAAAACCACCCAATTCCCCCACCAATTCTCTCACCTCTCACCTCTCTTCAACCCATTTCCTCTCCTTCTTCACCATACACTTTAGATCCTCCAATTCAGCTCTCAGTTCGTGCTCAGATCTCCATTCAGAAGTTGAATTGAAGACTCCTACACCTAACTTGGTGTAAGAGTTGAGGACTACAAGGGTAACTAATCTCTCCTCCTCTCTCTCTCTCATCTATTGGCTTAATTGTTCTTCCTTCTTCTCCACTTGATAATCAGGCTCCATCTGCCTCAGATTATCAAGTGGCAACTGCAATCTCTCTGTTTAAATCTTTTATGCTTTGATGTCCAATTGCTTGATTATGATGTGATCTACTTAGATTGCCAATTTGGATGTCAAGGGAGTGTGGATCTCCCATATCCACACTCCTTTAATCAATTCGTATTTAATTCATGTTGTGCTTATTGGTTCTGATATAATTGTTGTGCATCTGTTGGATCTGCATCTTAGTTTGTGAGGTACCTGCAGATGGTAACCTTATGTCACGCGACACATTTGGACATGAGGATTCTTGTGTCACGCGACATGTCATGACCGTCTGCAGGGACCATTGTTTCAGTTGTAATTCATTTTAGTTGGTTATTTTCACATTCAGTAATATGTTCATGTTGTTTAGTGCCTAGATTTGGTTTTAATTGTATTTTTGTGTTCATCTAAAGTTTCTGTGATCTGTTAGTTGTGAGCCTCTGCAAGGTGACCATTGATGTCACGCGACATATTTGGACAAGGGAGTCCTGTGTCACGCGACATAGATGATCCTTTGCAGAGGACTTGATCTCTTTTGTAATCTGTTCTTATTGATGTAAAGGGATGTGGCCTCCCGTACAATTGGTCTACAAGTTGTAATGATCTTGCCTATTCAATAAAATTCATGTTTATCGCACTTGCATATTATCATTGTTTGCACCTTGTTTTGAATTATTTGGATGTCTAAATTAGAAAGACTCGTCTACGGATGAGGCGTATTGGGTGAACTCTCGGCTCTTCCCAACACGTAACCTGACCCCCGAACCCTTTCTCTGTCAAAAAGGTTTTTCAAAGTGCACCTCCAAAAGCATGGCGTGGCAACTCCTTTTTTATTCATTTCGGGCGAGCGCACATTTCAGTGGCGACTCCGCTGGGGACAAGTGTTTTTGAAAACCTATTTTTTTCAAAGACCAAGAGGGTCATACTTTTGTTCGTTTAGACATCCAATGTATTCATTTTTATGTGCATCCTTAATAATCATGTGCGATACATGCATTTTATGAGATCTTACAACTTGTATGCCTTTTGTGTGTTGTTTGTGGTTTTTATATGTTGCTTTACTGGTTGGTTTCATCCCTTGCCAATGGGAGGCAGGGGCTAATCTCAGTTTTGCAGGGGTATGGTTCAGTGACTCTCCTGGTCGTGCGACAGCCTTGTCCCATGCTGTTCTGTGTCACGCGACAGGATTAGTCACTGGACAGGTTTCAGGTTTTGGTTTGAGGGCAGTCCCTTGAATCAAGAGAAAGATTGCTCAGCTGACTGTTGCTCCTTTTTTCTTCCCTGAGAGAGTGTGTGTGTGTGTTTTCTTTTTGATAAATAAAATAAATAAATAAAAATTTTGTTTTTTGTAAATAAAAGAATATAGTCATCCGCACACTACGTCGCATAGCTTTAGAACCCTCGGGTGCGATTGACGGCATCGCGGACGGTGATAATATTCGCCTACGCTTGAGCGCCTAATGTCAAACCCATCCCCCTAGTGCGTTTAGGTGGCACCACACTCAAACCTTACCCACGGTTGGTTTTTTTGATACAACATTTTAATTACACCAAAATGAGTTGTTTTTGAAATTTCCAATTAGTCTTTCTACCTTCCTCAAAACCCCGCACCTTGTGGGCATGTTGCCAACGCAACATGGTTTCACGTGAGGACATGTCACTCTCGTGGCGCGTCCTAAACGAGAGATCATGCCGCATTGTCACCATGCACTGACGAGAGGTCATGCTGGATTTTTCTTGGAAATTCCCCAAGAATACCCGTTATGCTGCCCAAATTTCCCTAGAAATTGGGGCTACTCGTCCGTCCCACGTCGTGTTAGGTTTTGTTTAGGTATCATCACTTATTATTAATTTCAAATGGAAAACATTTAGTGTAATTTGAACGTTGCGTCCCTAGGCTTCCCCAAGGTATAGTTTGCATAAATAAAGGATTAGCCTTTCCCAACTGTTCTTAGGATTTAAACCACTGATTTATACTTGAAGATAAATAAATTGTTTGCGCGAGTCCTTTCTCTTCGTTTCTTCTCCATCTCCCGTATTTCCTCATTACCTTATAAACCCATATCTACCCTCTGTAGCGGTGACAAGTGGGAACGTGTTCTGGTATTCTGTGGTCTTTGGGTTCCTATCTTCTAACCATTTCCCGTAAAGCTTTTATCTGTTCCTCTATTCGAGATGTCTGGTGCAAAAGATATGCCATCCGCTAAGTCTGGAATTCTCTCTACTTCAAGCCAGTTAGAATTAAATGATCTGTCGGTAGCAGAGTTGGGAGCTGCTCTTGAGGCCGCCATGGTTCGTGAATGCAAGGCTCAATTGCTAGCCCAAATTGCCAAAGCCCGAGAGGAAGAGACTCACGCTAGATTTGTGGAAGCAATGCGCATCTAGGGGGTTACAATAGTTCGCCACGAAGATGGATCGTATGAAGAAATCATCAAGGCCAACAGTGTTGATTACGGGGATGGAGATGCAATGAAAGGGGTGGTTGAAGATAAGCAGGATAAAATTCTTTCCCCGATACCTCATGTGATTCAAACTCAGGTCAAGGATGAACAACCGACCCTTGAAGCTTTCAGTTTTCCTAATCAAGTGGATTTGAATAGTCAATACCAGCCAGTTTCCCAAGGGTCATGCCATTATTTTACTCAGAAAGGATCACTGCTATTCCACCCTGACCAAGTTCCCCTGCAAGGAAGTGCTCCGCAACCACCATTGAGTTCATATGGCTTCAGCTTGTCACCCCCGCATGATCAGCACTCAGGACCGACCTCGTATGTGACTGTGAATCAGATGTCTTTTATTCCAGCTGTGAACCCTATCCAGCAAGGAACGGCAATACCCGTGTCCCCTCCAAAGATGACTCAGACAGGAAAGAAGAAGCAGTATTGGGGAGAGTTAGGGATGCCCATAAATCAGTTTCTCAAAGTTTTGGTGAGCGGAGGTTTGGTTCAGCCGCTAGTTAATTATGTCCCTCCTCATAACAATGTAAAGCTGGACACGAGCAAGTACTGTTACTATCACCAATATCCAGGCCATATTACCTCGGAATGCAAGCAGTTGAGGGTGATCATCCAGGAACTCATTGACGAAGGGAAGATCGAGATGGGTCCTCAGGAAGGAAACGGTGTCCAGAGTCATGGTCGGTTCTCACAGCGCAAGAAGCGAGAATTTGATGACTTGGGAATAACAACCGAGGAAGCTTTTAATGGGTTGATGCGAAGAGGAATGATAAAGCCGCTTGATAATTATCGTCCCATCAAGCACAATTCGAATTTGGACCGGAGCAAGTATTGTTATTACCATCAGTATCCCGGTCACACCACCAACGATTGCACCCTCCTAAAAGTGTTGATTCAGAGAATGGTTGATGAAGGAAGAATTGAGAAAGCTCCTCCTAAAGTGGCCGATAACCCTCATCAGCAATTTCAAAGTTTCCCCATGTAAAAAGTCAATCAGTCAGGCGTCGTAGGGTCTTAGATGGTTTTATCTTGCTAGTAGATGTTTGTTTTATGATTTGAGTCTATTACACCCTTGTTATGAGTCTTTTATTTCAATGAATAAAATATTTGTTTCTATTCTTGCTAGAATCAAGACATTACTTGTGCACCTACTGTTGTGGGCATTTTTTGACATGACGACATCTTCAGTTGATCCTGCATAACGAGATGTCATTACACTGTAAGTATTGTTTTAAATATTTACTTGTCCAATATTTCCTAATATTATTATTCTTATTTTTCAGTAATTAAGAGAGGAATGCGGAAACAACCTTCAAGCACGTTCAACAGACCTTCAAACGGCTAGGGCGACTTGGTCTCACGGAGGTTGAAAAGATAAACCACAATGCCGAGATTGTAGGAACCATATTTGACTCTTTCTTAGTTACTTGTATTTAAGGGGAAATGGAGACGAAAAATGACACTCATGCTCATACGCACACACTTTACACACAAACTCTTGTAATCCTCTCCATTATCTTCCGAAGTTGTAATTGTGATCATTATAGTGGAACCTTTAAGGTTGGAGACCTAACTCCCGGGGTTTTTTCCAAAGAGGTTATCACCTCCAAGGTTTTCCTCGTTAACAAATCGCGTTGTCATTGTCTCGTTTTTCATTTTCTTGTTCCATATAATCGAATTCCATAGTTCCCTCCTTATTATTCAATCCACACACTAAACATAGTTAAGATTCTACTCTATTGTTTTTTCTACCAAAACACCTACGTTACATTTTATTAAAATGGTTTTATTCTACATAATCACTTGTGCTGCTCACCGACTAATGCTTTGAAATGACTAATGTTTAGATTGATCAGAGTGAGAAAACCGACTGATATCTCCATCTCGCATCCCATATGCTCACATCTCTTTCATAACCTTGTTGCTTGATGGATTTGCACGGATCTTCTGCGAAGTAAGTTAAAGAAGCAATGAAGTCTTGATCTCGTTCGGATTATCCGGTAGGGACTGCGGTTGAAACCTTCACCCTTAGGAGAACCATCACCTTACCTTTACCTAAACAATATCCCTTCAATTCAAGATCGGCATATTTGAAACCCATTTAGCCATCTCAAGAAGAAGAGGGACTATCCTTGGGGCTCCCGCGATTCAAAAGAAGCATTGACCGTCTCCAAGCGCAAGAACGACGGAAAGCAATGATCTATCCTGGGGACTAGCTGAAATGCTCCTCTCAAAGGCAAAATTGAAAAAAAAGGGAGAGACAAAAATACAAAAAAAAAAGAAAAAAGAAAAAAAGAGAAGAATAAAAAAAAGAGAAGAAAAAGAAAAGAAAGAGAGCCTAGTCCCCAGCGTTTCTCTCGAAAGCGAAAGTCAAAAGATCCGGTCGTTACTCAAGAGGAGTCTCAGAGTGAATAAAGAGACAGCATGGATGTCCCTCACCTTTACCTCTAACCAGTCCCGGCCATCCTCTCGATTTTAGAGGACATTCCCACCACCGTTACCTTTGACCTTGACCAAAAGCCAAATGATCGACCTCTCATTCCTAGAGGCAGCAAAGATGCAATCACAAGATATCCTTCCCTTAGAAATCCCAAACACATACCCAAAAGCCAACCTCTTATCTTTAGAGGTTCAGTCAGCAAAAGGCCTAGCCGACCTCTCGTTTTAAGAGGTCATGATATCCCGAATTTACCCGAAGACCGATCGAAATCCTGATACCCAGGAGCAGTTCCTACCGGATAGCAGTTTCATTCCAATACCGTCGAGTTCTAAAACAGATTGTTGCTTAAAGCGGAGTCAAATCCATCCCAACTCAAAGGATCGTCAAGCGAAGATTGTGCAAATTCCATCCGTTTGTTCGATGTTTCATGTGAGCATATTTCGTTTCTCCTCTGTAAACACTTGCCGTGGACGTCCCACTGGGACTTCACATCTGTGTCTCCCATCGACACTCCAAGAGGACATGCCCTTCAATGATCAAAATCCTCAAAGGTCCTCAAATCCCCAAATTTCACCATTCATTCTTTTCATTCGGGACAAGATGAACTACGGCGACCTGAGCTCCTCCCAAGGAGGGGAACGTAGGCAACCGTCACTGGTTCGGTCGAAATCGCAAACAAATCTCAGAAAATCTGGTCTCCTCTTGGACCATTCCCATACACCTTCCATCCTTTGAAGTTTGATTTCTCGATATCAGTGGATTTTCTCCTCAAAATTGATAAAAAATATTTGCTCATGTCGGCTTTGGTGGTTGAATAACCCGAACATCTATAAAGGGTTTTAAGCAGCTTTGTGATTATGGTGAATAATACAGATTTTCAAGTGTCTCGACAAGTCTTCCTCTCTAAATTTCTAAGGACATAGAGCTAAACACCGTATTTCTGTCAGCAGGGGCTTCCATACACCTTTCCCCACCTTGTGATGCTTATACTCTCTCAAAAGAGTCAAACCTAAAGCGAGAAGTGTCATATACAAGTTCGGGAATCACTCCCACCTTTCAGAAAATATGCCCCTGCATGTAAACACTTCTAAATCTTGTCCGCCGATTGATTGACTGAAGCTCAAAGAACGACCTCCTTTTGGGTTACACGATGTTTTGAAGGCAATAAAATGGAGTGTCAAACTGGGGCTTAGTTAAAGAAGAAGACTGATGGGTTCATCTGTATGAGGACACCAGGACTGGCTTTTGAATTTCAACCCCCAGGAATGGACTGGTTACTTAAAGAGGTTACTCCATATTGGGGCTACTGAGTCTCATGCCCTAGGCTAATGGAAAAGTTTTGAAATATTGGGAAAGGCTGATTTTGAAGCTCTGCCTGCATGACTTGTTGTGTCACGTGACATAAAGTGTCCCAGCTATCCTGAGTCGTGCGACATCATGTTACCAACACCAGACATCAGTGATCTGCAATCTGATCAATACCAAGGTACGCCCCGACTTGTCTCCAACTACAAAACAACAAAGTCACCCTGCAAAATATCATAGGAGAGGGATTCATTTAGACAGCATACACACTCACCCTCCATATACAAACTAAACCCCAAAAGCCATTCATACTTGTGCCATTGTCATTCAAACCAAAAGCCATTCATCGTCATTACCCCAAAAGTGGACTCGTGCAAACAATAAAAATAACATAAAGGCTAGCAACAATATACTGAATCTAGGAAAAGTAATTAAGTTCTCAGCAAAATAAAAAAAGAGAGAGTGTTTGTTCGTTTCCTTGCAAGAAAAGGGTACAATAGTCAAAAGAGCAATGTCTTGATGCAAGGGGCTACTCTGAGCCATCGTCCTCAGAAATGTAAGCCCCATCATCATCGTCAGAACTATCATCACTATCAGCGTCATCACTACCCTCTCCATCTGCATCTCCCTCTTCGGAATCCGAATCAGCAACAGGATCATGGAAAACAATAGGATCGTCTCGGAAAAGCTCATGAGCAGTGGGGATGGCTACAGTCTCAAGCTCGTGAGGATCTCTGGAAGCGTCGCTCTCATATTCAGGACTAGGCGGATGACGACGAGTAGTCTTGGTCCTGGGCCTGGGCCTATGAGTATCCTCAGCAGACATGTCAGTGCGAGCCCTCTTCCTGTCAGGCAAGCTAAGTGTGGAATCACTATCATCAGAGTCCCGAGCTCGACGCTGTTCCCTCAAATAACGGTTGTTCCTCATCAGCTGATCAATCATGTCCATGGCTCCAGTATAGTGGCGAGCAAAGCCCCAGTAAACATCAGAAGAGACCTGGCACAACCAAACAAAGGGAGAATCAGAAACCAATTCAGAATAAGGGACAAAAGATGCAAACAGTTCAAAACAATGAAAGAAAGACAGTTACTTACAGATCGAGTGCCCTCAGGGAGATGAAAGTATGGATAAATCCGGCTGGTATCAAGAGTGGCTCGCCTCATGTGGTCCCCATCCTGAAAATCAACAAAGGGAGGAGGTAAAGGAGCATCCTCAACGTATCCGGTAGAAGATCCTGCAGCCTGAGCATCCTGTCTCGGAGCCACCTGTGGTGATCTCAACCTCGTCCTCACATAGACCCCGTAATCTCCACCATCCTCCGTATAATTAAATCCAGCCTCCCCCTGGATCAAAGAAGCCACATCCTCCAATTTCCGGGGAAACCAAATGTCAGTCGGAGGATCAACCGGGACTCTAGCGGCTGTGGCCAGGCCATCTTTGTCTATAAAATCGCTCTCCTAGATACAGTGCATCCCCAGACAAGCCCACCAGCAACTTGCGGCACTCAGTCAAATGTAGAGCATGCTCTAGACCAACCCCAGCATACCGACCTCCCAAGGAAACAAGCTCAAACTCCCGAGAGTCCCCCGCAAGCAAACCAGGGTATCAGGATAAGAAGCTGTCTCGCATCCCCTAGTGTCCGCTGTCCGGACCTTCACCCGAGCATCTTTCACCCAACGTCGCATAGCAGGAAACATGGTGGCCGGATACGCCTCCCCCACCCTCCAAGCATAACAGTCGATATTCTCACAAGCCCAGACCTAGAAAAGAGAGATCATAGCAAATCAGATTGATAAAAGAAGAACAGAAAGAAAAGTATACAAAGGATAAACTTAGACTGGGAAGTACCTCAAAAGCAAAATGGCAGCAGTTGAAGGACTTAGCCTCCCCCCTGCTGACGTCGTCTAAAGCCAAGTACATCTCTGCAAGTCCAGCCTCTCCCTAGGATAAGGTCCCAATAACATCCCAATCTCTCAGAAGCTCCAGTAGAGAAAGCAAAGCGGAAGACGTGGCGTTGATAAACAGCATATCAGAAAAACCAATCCACAGAAAAGCTCTAGCCAGTCTTAAAGCTCTCAACCTGTCCTCCTCCGTATCTGCCACCTCAGCTGGATAATCCTGACTCTGCCCAACCAACTGACCATGAAGCTCCCCAAGCTCATATCCATTCCCCTTCATACCCCTGGGAACGAAACCAATCAGCTCCATGAAATATGCCTCGGTGGGAGGCTGTGGATCATCATCAAGAGCAGGCTCCTCTAAATACAAAGGCTCATCAGTAAAAGGGAGGCCCGTGATGACAGCAAAATCGTAAGGAGTGACAGTCGCCTCTCCCCAGGAAAAATGGAAAGAGTGGGTAGTCTCCCACCAAAACTCTCGGAATGCCCTCACAAGCCCTGCACTCCTCTGGGTACCCCCTATGCCCCTCGCCATCTTAAAGAAGTGACCAAGCCGGGCAGCATATATCAAACCCTTAGGCAAATGCCCTAACTCCTGGCTACCTGGCAAAAGGTCCCATAGCTGACCAACAACCTCTGGAGAGCCCCGGGTATGCAACTCCTGCAGGTAAACACAGCACAGGTACAACAGTTAACTGAGCAAACCTCAAAGATTGTCCCTCAAAGCAAAGCCCAGACAAAAAAAGTCCGTGTCTATCTGAATCTCCCCAGCAGGACACATCAAAATCAATGGCCCCACCATCAACCGTCAACTGTCAATAAAAGTTTGCTCCCTAGCAAGCAAAGTCCCCGGCTTACCAAGCAAAGCTCAGGACACAGAAGTCAACCGTCAACAGAGATGGCCCCACCATCGACCATCAATAAAAGTCCGCTGCCCAGCAAGCAAAGCCCCGTCACAGCAAGCAAAGTTCTTGTCACAGCAAGCAAGGTCCCAGACCCCAAATCCAACAGTCGACAAAAGACCGCCCCACACTCGGCGACCGTCAACAGCAAATAGTAGCATCAGACCCTCCGGCAGCTACATCCATCCCCAGCAGCATAAACAATAGCATCAGTCCCTCCGGCAGCTACATATTTCAGATGTTGGGTGACAACCGCACAGTCAGATGTTGGGTGACAACCGCACAGTCAGATATTGGGTGACAACCGCACAGTCAGATGATGGGTGACAACCGTACAGTCAGATGTTGGGTGACAACCACACAGTCAGATGATGGGTGACAACCACACAGTCAGATGTTGGGTGACAACCGCACAGTCAGATGTTGGGTAACAACCGCACAGCCAGATATTGGGTGACAACCGCACAGTCAGATGATGGGTAACAACCGCACAGTCAGATGATGGGTGACAATCACACAGTCAGATGATGGGTGACAACCGCACAGTCAGATGTTGGGTGACAACCACACAGTCAGATGTTGGGTGACAACCACACAGTCAGATGATGGGTGACAACCACACAGTCAGATGTTGGGTGACAACCGCACAGTCAGATGTTGGGTGACAACCGCACAGTCAGATGTTGGGTGACAACCGCACAGTCAGATGTTGGGTGACAACCGCACAGTCAGATATTGGGTGACAACCGCACAGTCAGATGTTGTGTGACAATCACACAGTCGTGTCCTTCAGATCTCCCCTAACCGTCCGAACTACGACCGACTTGATTCCCTCCCAGGGATACGTAGGAATCCTTTCTCCAAAGGTCCAACCATCCGATTCCCCAGATCACCGTCTAGCCCTCCGCCTTATTCCCCAGCCGCTCATTGGGATTGGGACTTATTTTATCGACAACCTCACTTCTTCCATAAGTGACGTTGCCGAGGGGCTCTGTAAGTACGCCAATCCAATTCTCGACCTTTCCAGATGCATTTTAATATAATAAAATTGCATTTAGGGGCATTTTGGTAAATTTCCGGTCCATCTCGAGACTTCCGGAAACATTTCATAAGTTTCACGTGAAGGAAGTACTTTTTTGTACTTTGCTCAGGCTAAGGGACCTAAAAGGAATAAATCTGTTTTGGACTTTTTAGGTATTATCCAAGTAGGTTCCAGAACCAGATTTGGTGCCAAAAACGGTTATGGTCGCCTTGTGTCACACGACAAGTTGAGGCATGGAAAGTGGTTACGTTACGTCATGCGACACAAGTTTAAACCTCCCAAAGTCACTCTACCAAAATTCATCCAGAAACTCTCTCTCTGTCCTCCTTTCTCACAAAAACCACCCAATTCCCCCACCAATTCTCTCACCTCTCACCTCTCTTTAACCCATTTCCTCTCCTTCTTCACCATACACTTCAGATCCTCCAATTCAGCTCTCAGTTCGTGCTCAGATCTCCATTCAGAAGTTGAACTGAAGACTCCTACACCTAACTTGGTGTAAGAGTTGAGGACTACAAGGGTAACTAATCTCTCCTCCTCTCTCTCTCTCTCATCTATTGGCTTAATTGTTCTTCCTTCTTCTCCACTTGATAATCAGGCTCCATCTGCCTCAGATTATCAAGTGGCAACTGCAATCTCTCTGTTTAAATCGTTTATGCTTTGATGTCCAATTGCTTGATTATGATGTGATCTACTTAGATTGGCAATTTGGATGTCTAGGGAGTGTGGATCTCCCATATCCACACTTCTTTGATCAATTCGTATTTAATTCATGTTGTGCTTATTGGTTCTGATATAATTGTTGTGCATCTGTTGGATCTGCATCTTAGTTTGGGTACCTGCAGATGGTAACTTTATGTCACACGACACATTTGGACATGAGGAGTCCTGTGTCACGCGACATGTCGTGACCATCTGGAGGGACCATTATTTAAGTTGTAATTCATTTTAGTTGGTTATTTTCACATTCAGTAATATGTTCATGTTGTTTAGTGCCTAGATCTGGTTTAAATTGTAGTTTTGTGTTCATCTAAAGTTTCTTTGATCTGTTAGTTGTGAGCCTCTGCAAGGTGACCATTGATGTCACGCAACATATTTGGACAAGGTAGTCCTGTGTCACGCGACATAGATGATCCTTTGCAGATGACTTGATCTCTTTTGTAATCTGTTCTTATTGATGTAAAGGGATGTGGCCTCCCGTACAATTGGTCTACAAGTTGTAATGATCTTGCCTATTCAATAAAATTCATATTTATCGCACTTGCATATTATCATTGTTTGCACGTTGTTTTGAATTATTTGGATGTCTAAATTAGAAAGACTCGTCTACAGACGAGGCATGTTGGGTGGACTCTCGGTTCTTCCCAACACGTAACCTGACCCCCGAACCCTTTCTCTGTCAAAAAGGTTTTTCAAAGTGCACCTCCAAAAGCATGGCGTGGCGACTCCTTTTTTATTCATTCGGGCGAGCGCACATTTCAGTACCCTTGTGGCGACTTCGGTACAACTCCAAGTCCTGTGCCTCTCATGTTGGAAGCACCATATGTATAAAGTGTCCACATCTTCAAGGTGTCATCATCTTGCAGTTGCTGAACTTCCAACTCTACTTCTTGTTGCATGGTTGGACTAAAGTCAGCCACAAAATCAGCTGACACGAGATTTTATTCTTTGTTTCAGGCTCATATTTTATGTCATAAGTGCTTAAGTGTACGGACCATTTAGCCATCCTACCTGACATCTCTGGTTTTCTCATGACATTCTTAATAGGATAGTTAGTACGCACAATTATGGTATGTGTTTCAAAATAGTGTCTCAATTTAATAGATGCAGTTATCAAAGCTAAAATTAATTTTTGTAAATGAGAATACCTGGTCTCCGCGTCTAAAAGTGTCTTACTTATATAATAGATGGGTTGTTGAATGCCATCTCGTTCTGTCACCAGGACCGCACTTACTGCGCTATCTGATACTGCTAGGTAGATGAATAGGTGTTCGCCCTCCTGAGGTTTGGCCAATAATGGAGGTGTCGACATGTAACTTTTGAGGTCTTGAAAAGCTTGTTCATGCTGATCTTCCCACTGGAACTTCTTATTCTTTCTCAAGATGTCATAAAAAGGCTTACATCGATCAGATGATTTGGAAATGAACCTGGTGAGTGCAGCAATCTTCACTGTCAATCTCTGGACGTCTTTGACGGATTGAGGTGACGACAGGTTAATGATGGCACGAATTTGCTCTGGGCTGGCTTCAATGCCCCTTTTAGTCACCATATAGCCCAAAAACTTTCCTGCCTTCATTCCAAAATTGCATTTTGCTGGATTAAGTTTCATGTTGAAACAATCCAAGATGTCAAAGTCTAGGGACAAATGGCTTATATGATCTTCAGCTTTCTTGGATTTCACAACTATATCATCAATATATACCTCCATTGTGTCCCCAATCTGGTCCTTGAACATTTTATTCACGAGCCTCTGATACATTGCACCTGCACTTTTTAGTCCAAAAGGCATAGCAATATAACAATAGATACTTGTGGGTGTAATGAAGGCGGTGTCCTCTTGATCAGATGGCTCCATCTGGATTTGTTGGAATCCTGCAGATGCATCCATAAAAGTGAGAAGCTCATGATCTGAAGTAGCATCAACCAACGAGTCGATATGAGGTAATGGGAAAGGATCCTTGGGACAGGCTTTGTTCAAGTCGGTGAAATCGACACAAACTTGCCATTTTCCGTTTTTCTTCTCGACCACAACCACGTTTGCTAACCATCTTGGATATTCTACCTCCCGTATCATGTTGGCTTTAAGTAAACGCTCTACTTCCTCCTTGATTATCTGGTTTCTTGTTTCTGTAAACTTCCTACGCTTCTGATGCACTGGCTTGAAACTGGGATCAACATTGAGCTTGTGGGTGATGACATCTTTGCTGATGCCGGTCATGTCATCATGCTTCCAAGCGAAGCTCTTCATCTTGCTTCTTAAATTGTCCACAAGCTTTTCTTCTATATCTGGTGGAATATCACTGCCAATAAGCACTTTGATATCTGGATTCGAAGGGTCTAGCAATACTTCTTTTACGTCGTTCTCCCTTGCTTCCAGGACCTCACGTGCTTTTTTCTGTAATTGCTATGCTTACTTTGGAGATGTCGACGCCTTCATTGATGTCTTATAGCACTCTTTAGCCACTTGCTGATCACTATATATCTTAGCGACTTCCCAAGGCATGGGGAACTTCACGCATTGATGGTAAGTGGAAGGTACAACTTTCATTCCATGAATCAACGGCCTTCCAAGATCACATTGTAAGAAGTCGCACAATCAATTACACAGAACTGCTCCATTATGTTGAGTCCTTTTGAGTAGATAGGAAGCTTTATTTCTCCCACTGTCTCTTTGACTTCGCCACTGATGCCTACCAATACTGATGATTTCTTGACGATCTTTGATTCTGGGATATTCATCTCTTTTAGGGTGCTCAACATGATGAGATTGACGGAGCTACCTCCATAGACCAGGATACGCCAAATGGTGCAATTGGCAATCTGCAAGGAAATGACTAGGCCATCATGGTGGGGTTCTAGCAAATTGTCACGGTCGCTCTCATCAAAGGTGATTGGCTCTTGGTAGGATGTCGACATCATAGCTGGTCTTTCTAGTTTCTCCTCCTTTGACTCCTTGGCATGTCGCTTTGCAGAAGAATAGGAAGTGCCACAAATTTCTGACCCGCCGCTAATGAAATTGATCACTTTTGTTGATGCTGGAGGAGAAACTGGTCGCTCGACTTCATGTGGAGCCTCTGCGTTCTCGGCCTTCTTCTTTCTGGATCCAAGCAACTCCTTGAGATGTCCCTTCGAAAGCAGGTAGCTGATCTCCTTTCTTAACGCAATGCAATCCTCTGTGATATGCCCAAAATCTTCATGGTAGGCACACCATTTTGACTTGTCACACAATCCCGTGGATTTTTCTGTATTCTTTGGCCATCTTGCTTTGTCTCCCAAGTTGCCCATTGCACAAAGTACACCTGAAATGTCAACAGAAAAGCAATAATCAGAAATATTAGGCACATTATCATTATCTTCATCCTCACCCTCGATTGAATTAATTTTGTTGTTGTCGACTCTCGGATAAGGATTGGATCGGTTGTTTCTGCGATGAGATGATTCGGTCTTCCTGTCCGGGTTGTCATATGTCGACACCTTGCCTGAAGACTTTGACCTCCGCAACTCATCTTCCTCCAACCTTATGAACCTCAGGGCCCTGCTTCTGACTTCTTCCAACCGCTTACAAGGAGTCATCACCAAATCTTGATAATATTGGGAATCCTTCTTCAGCCCCATTTTGAATGCTTCTGTAACTGTCGACATATCAAGATTGGGAATTTCCAGAACTTCTCTATTGAACCGGTGGACATATTCTTTCAAGGTTGCTGGTGGGTCACATTGTAGAGGTCACTTGTCAACTTTTCGAATTGTCGACTGCATGAGAACTGATTATAGAACATGTTGATAAGTTGAGCGAAGGAACCAATTGAACCTAGGGGTTGCCTAATCAACCACTTAAGAGCTGGTCCAACCAAGGTCGATCCAAACCCTCTGCACACACAAGCCTCTCTGAACTGCAACGGGATATGCACTATGTCCATCTTCTCTTGATAATGGGCGACAAGCTCCTCTGGATCCGTGCTGCCGTCATATAACTTCATGGATGGAACACTGAAACGCTTTGGAATGTCAACATTTGCAATGGCTGGGACAAACCGAGACTGATTATAGCAATTCTGAGACACTGGCTGGATTGAAGGGGTTATGCCCGGTACATTCATTATCAGCTCCCTAAGATCCTGCATCTGTTTGGCTAACGGATTTCCTGCAAAAGGGTCAGCCACAGGAATACGCTTGAAAGTATTATTATTTAAAAGATTATTAAGCAAACCAGTGTCGACAGCGGTGGTAGTGACAGCGGTGTTGTCAATGAATGGAATGAACGGGGTAAATCCTGCTGAGGGTGGCGTCAATAGAGTGTCACCGGGAAAGGATGGCGACATCATCAAAGGTGTCATCTGATGGGTTTGAAACGGACCACCCATTGGAATGAATTCATTCTAAAACGTAGATCCTTCGGTGGTGTCGAAGTTGATGTTCCTCGCGTGCAATGGTGAGATGTTATCAAGCCGGGAAACGATGAGCTGTTAATCCTTCTGCATCTTAATCATGGAATTGGTCAGCACCTTTGAGTTGCTATCTTGATGATCCAGTCTCTGATTCATCTTGATCAGGATACTTCGGATGTCGGCGTCCACGTTGGAAGATCTTTCTTTCTGTGACGCTTGTGAAGGTTGCATCATTTGAGGTCCTGACTGAGGAGGCGGCGACAATGAGGCTGCCTTCTCTCTGGATGATGGAGTGACGGCGGCACCCTTGCCGGCGATGGAAACATTGGGGTTGGTTGACATGATGAATCCTTTTAGGAAATGATCCAAATAATCAATAGACCAAGTGGCCCCTCGGTGGGCGCCAAATTGTTTTAGTAGAAAAAACAATAATGTCGAATCTTAACTTAGAGAGTGTATGGATTTAATAATAAGGAGGGGACTTTGGAATTCGATCAAATGGAACAAATGCATGAAAATAAAGATGGACACAAGGATTTTGTTAACGAGGAAAACCTTAGAGATGACAACCTCTTCGAAAAAAAACCCCGGGAGTTAGGTCTCCAACCTTAAATGATTCACTATGAATATCGTAGTTACAAGCTGGAAGACAATGGAGATGTTACAAGCAATGTGTTCGTAGGGTGATCGTGTGTGCGTTCATCTCCATATCCTCTTTAAATAATAAAAGACTTAAAAGGATAATAACAACTTCCTAAAATCTCGGCATACTTAGTTATCCCTCCAACGTCCAATGACCTAGTCCTCCTTAATGTTGAAGAAGTGTCTGTCGTGTTTGGATATACTCCGGATTTAACTCCTTTTTTTTTTTTTTTTTCTTCTTTTTAAAAAGAAGGGGATCAACACATTTCACCGCTCCCCCCTTGATGCACTTCACAGAGGCGCCTAGCTATCCTAGGGAGGGCAATGTCATTCCCTCTAACCACTGGTGGGGGAATCGAACCCATGACCTCCAGGTTGGAAGCCATGAACTCTAATCAACTGTAAAATAGTAATAAATAATATTAAATAAATACAATAAATATTTATGCAATACTTATAGTGAAATATCATCTTGACATGCAGGAACAACTGAGGATATCATCATGCTGAAAATACCCATAACACTTATTAATGTTACCAACCTTGAATTTTTCTTTTACTCATTATGAATGACCCCAAATAATATGTTCTTAATAATTTACCCTTATTCGTCCAAGAATACAAAACTGAAAGCATGGGATCCTATAAAGAATTAGTTTTTCATTAGGCAAAGGTAATATCATCCGGTTGCGGATTCAAGATTTTTTGAAGCGGGGCAAATTTATCATATAATATTAGGGGTGTAAGTGGTTTGGTTCAAACCGCGGTTTGGAATCGAACCAAACCAAACCATGTGATTTAGTTTGGTTTTCAAGTTATAGTGGTTTGGTTCGGTTTCAAAAATTGTCAAACCGTGTGGTTCGGTTTGGTTTGCGGTTTGGACCCCCAAATCACGGTTTGAGACCGCGAGACCGAACCACCAAACTGAACCACCAAATCGAACCGCCAAACCGATCAATATTAAACGTAGATATGCATATTTTTCATTTTTATCTTAAATTTAGATTTGAAACCTCCTGATTATATTAATGAATTTTAGCCCATAACCCTTTTTTCTTTTAGTTAATCTTCTTGTAATAATGTTAATTCACTATTTAGCACATAGCATTACAAGTACTCAAATGACATGTTTTTATCATAAACATTGAAGCACAATTTCAATTGTGTTTAAATATTGAATCTCTTATTTATGTTATGTTTGAAAAATTCAAACAAACATGACAATGAATTGTATAGTTTGTAACCATGTTCTAATTAATGGTTTAAGCAATGTTCTATTTCATGGTTTGAACCGTGGTTTGAATTGTGGTTTAAACCGCGGTTCGAATCGTAAAATCAAACCGCGGTTCGAACCAAACCGAACCAAGCCATGGCGGTTCGGTTCAGTTCGGTTTGAAGTTTTTCATGGTTTGGTCCAGTTTGAGATTTTTCCAAACGGATTACTAGTGGTTCGGTCCGTAAATTGGCCCAAATCGAACCAAACCGAACCATTTACACCCCTATATAATATCAATTTTTCTTGATCAAAAGAGAAGCAAAGCACAATTTTTAATGATAAAAATCTAAATTTTCAAAAATTATTAATACTAATTTGATAAATGTTGAAAAGTGAAGGGGGCACCTACCCCTTAACCAAAGGGGCAGGTGCCCCCTATATCGTCAATAAATATATTACATATTGTATCAATGGTTATCAAATGACATTGCATCATTAATGATGTTATCATGACATCAGTCATAATGAATTATAACCGTTTAATCATAAATAGTAAACACTATAATATACAAAAATGATATAAATGATCTTTTCTAAAATTAGTTAGGCAAGAATTATTACAGTCAGTTAGGATAAACAATTAAGAATTTAAGGAGTGTAACTTTAAAATTGCGTTATGATCATAAATGGGATACACAACAAAATGCAAATTCAGATAACAATTGTTGACTGGTTATGTCCTATAAAAACATCTCCAACGGTACTTTATATATTCAAAATATAGCATTAATTAATTTCAGTAAAACATTAAATCTTACTTTATTATGAAACAACTGTTGGTGTAGTGCCATAGGTTATAGTTATGTTTAACTTGAACCGTTATGTATCATCTTTATCATTTATTATAGAGCATATTTATTCTGTTCATTATATGTTTTGCATGTTTATTATATTGAACTGCGTCCCTAGTTGTTGTGAACAACTATTATAAGTTGGTAATGGATAATCATGCAGATAAATATATGCATGAAGATGCACATTACACTTATGGATACTTGCTAGAGAATAAGTATTGGACATGACCTACTTATGAGATTTATGACATGGTCTGTTGTCATGATTAAATCTCATGATAGTCGTGTTATTGAATCCTTTGTACCTGAGATTATCATCATCTTCCACATGATGAACATTGCGTTTAATATAGTCTAACACTATCTTTAATCGGATAGCAATAAGGGCAATGTTAGCACGATCGGATTCATGTAGGGAAGAATGATAAGTCAAGATGGGATTTGTCCCTTTTATGAAGAGAGATTTTTGTTTGGGCCCCTCGATGAATGATGTTGATAAAATGTGTGGTCACACTCAAGTGATTTGATGGAGATCAAATGCATTTGGATTATCAACATATTCGGAATCGAGAAAGCATTGAACGAAATGAGTTGACATAGACCATGACTCATGTTCAATTGGACATTGTGAACAAAGGGATTATGATATTGAATCTATCGAGGAATCAAGCTTTGATGTTATATTAATTGGGTGGATATAATGGTTTGCTAGAAACCACTTATGTCTTGTGAGGTCATGTTTTGACTCACTACCAACATAATATAATTCATTTTGGGTCACACACAAAGGACGAATTTGATTCTGGCTGAAAATGGAATTTTCGCTTATAATGTCGTGCGACATACTTGGCCATATTGGAAAAATCATTTTCTGGCCTGTTATACCGCGCGACATATGTTGCCAGCCGTTGAGCATGACTCGTGCTCTTGGGCACGAGTCGTTCCCAAGTCCAGCACAATTGCTTTTTGAGTCATGACTCGTATAACGAGTGATTTTGCCCAAGCACGACTCGTGCCCTCAAGGACGAGTCGTGCCCAACGCGAAAATCGTGTCTGAACTACTTTTCAAGGCTGCGAAGGTTTTTGTTATTGACAAGGACTTAACCCTAAGTGTTAGGGATTTATACCTTGGTATAAATACAAGTCCTTGGGCAGTCAAAAACTCTCTCTCACTTCCATAGATCATTATTCTAAGTTTATGAAACTCTAGGCTTTGATCAATTCCATAGTTTTTGCCATTGATTGTTGAAAAAGTTTCAATAATCGGAAAGGATCATCTAGCAATCCAACAAGAAGGAGTTCTTGGTTCGTTCGCATGTGGATCACCAATAGAGGGAGGTTGCTTTATCTCCTAAAGCCTGAAGCTCCATTGTTGATTTCCTCACCAAGGTTTTGAACAAGAAAGAAGAAGATCCGTTTCGACATCAAAATTCCAAGGCTTGAATTTTGAGATCTACTTTGTTAAAATTCATCGCATTAAGGTATGTAAATCTATTTCATATATTTCTAATCTATTCATGCTAGACGGATCTTAGGGCTAGGGTTTTGTTGTTGTATAAATTATTTTCCGCTGCGTTTGTAACCCCAAAACCGAACAGTGGTATCGGAGCCCTGTCTTGTCATGATTAGAATTGAAATTGCATGCTAGATCTAATTTGATTATTTACTACCATGCTATATGAAATAGATCTAGATTTATGTGTTTTGTTTTTGGTGAAAAACAAGCATATGAGATATGTCATGTTCATGATTTATGATGAATTAATTAGATTAGTTTATCACATAGGTTAAAGATTTGTTTAATATGATTAAATTAAATTCGTAATTTCTCAAAATTGAATCAAAGTGTTTGTATCAAAATTTTGTGAAGCCCTATGTTCATGATTATGTTCACATGAGATCTATGTTACAACCATACGATGTTTGTTACATGTTGAAAACCTTCTAAATATTTAAATCTTATGTCATTCCTTGATTAAAACACTTGTGAAATTTTAGGGTATTTTGATGTAGTTTCAGCTCAGTTGGGTGCATCATTATATCTTACTTTGCGATCAAGATGAGATTATGGTTGATGTAGTTTTGGCCATAGTCAAGTGCATCGTTCCGTGTCTCATACGTTTGAAAAAGGTTTTGATTTAATTGGTGCTTTCAAATGAGATTTGACTCAAGGCATAGATGAGATTTAAAACATGTTTTTGACATATGATATCTATTGAAATCTCATAAAAAGATCTAAGAGTCATATAGTGATATGATTGATGTTTCTACCTAAATAGCTTGATTTCGGGTAGTAGCTCAGTTAAACCGGAATTAAGTGAAATATGGATCTTAGCCTACTATGATTATATGATACATGTTTGTATTTGAAGATGTATAATTTAGTGGAAGTATTTATGAAATACGTTATTTGCTCTTAGATGATAAATGTGTTGATACTCATGTGTTTCATTGTTTGTATATTTTATTGTAGAATGGCTAATCACAATAATCAACCCCTGTCACTGCGATCCATCCTTGAGAAGGACAAGCTTGAGGAAAACGGTACAAACTATTCTGATTGGATCAGAAGCCTTAGAATTGTTCTAAAGCAAGAGAAGAAACTGTATGTTCTCAATGAACCCGTTCCACCTCAACCTGCTCCAAATGCTTCTAGGGCTGATAGGGATGCACATAAGAAACATAATGATGATTCTACAGATGTTGCATGCCTTATGAAAGCCACTATGTCTAAGGCTCTTCAGAAGGACCTTGAGCACATAGATGCAGCATTTGATCTTGCTGAGCACTTAAAGGAAATGTTCCAAGTGCAAGCAAGAAACGAGAGGTATGTGTGGTTAAGTCCCTAACTGCATGCAAGATGCAAGAAGGGCAATCGGTGGGAGCTCATGTCCTTAAGATGAAGGGTCACATTGAGCGTCTCGAAAGGCTTGGAAATTCGTTGAGTTTGGAACTCACCACGGATTTGATATTGAATTCATTGCCTGAAAGTTATAGTCATTTTATTATGCACTATCACATGACAGGCATGGATAAGAATCTCTCGGAATTGCATGTGATGCTTAAGACCGCAGAGATGAATATCAAGAAGCCTAAAACCGATACTATGTTAATGGTTAACAAAGGCAAAGGGTTCAAGAAAGATGGCAAAGGTAAAGCAAGTGTTACTAAACCTAAGGCAAAGGTTGCCGTTGCCGGAGAGGCTCCCAAGGCATCTCAAAAGGATGCGGTTTGCTACCATTTCCAAGAGGTTGATCATTGGAAGCGCAACTGCAAGGCTTACAAGTAAGGCCTAAAGGCGAAGAAGGGCAATACGATTGCTGCTGCTTCAGGTATCTATATGATAGATATTTTCCTTTCTATTTCTAGTTCATGGGTATTAGATACCGGATGTGGATCTCACATTTGTTTAAATGTGCAGGGACTGAGAAATAGGAAGCTGCTCAAACAAGTTGAAGTTGACCTGCGTGTTGGGAATGGAGCAAGAGTTACTGCATTAGCCGTAGGGACATATGATGTAACTTTACCTAGTGGCTTAGTATTTGTTTTGAACAATTGTTACTATATTCCGGATTTGAGTAGAAATATTATTTCTGTTTCTTGTTTGGATAATGAGGGGTATATTTTTCTTATTGCGAATAAGAAGTTTTATATTTATTTAAATGATATGCTTTATGGTATTGCAAATTCATTTAATGGCCTTTATGTTCTTGATGTTGATGAGAAACAAAATAGTGTTGAAAATGTTTATCATGTAGACAAGAAGTCTAACCGAATGACGTGAACAACTCGTTCATGTGGCATTGCCGGCTTGATCATATAAACGAGAAACGTATTTCTAAACTCCACAAAGATGGAATGTTAGACTCACATGATTATGAATCATATGAAATATGTGAATCTTGTTTATTGGGCAAAATGACCAAACCACCCTTCACTAAGAGTAGTGAAAGGGCTAGTGACTTATTGGGCCTAATACTGAAATTACCCGAATTTTCACGCGGACGCAGAAAGGCGGTTGTCTTTCGCGGAGGGTTGGTGTCTGAGACCTCGCTTTTGGGAAGGAAGAGGAGTCGCCACGCGGTTTTGTATTTTGAGCCCAAACGTTGAGAAACGGCTATAGTGAAAAAGGGTGTCGTTTTTATTGGTAGCAAAAACTTAGGAAAAGGCTTTTGAAAACGGAGATCATTTTTATTGGTAGCAAAAACGAGTAAAAAGCTTTTGAAGTACCAGAGATTGTTAGGTTCGGAGGTCACGTTACGTTTCGGAAAGAGTATTACGAGATCACCCAAAATGCCTCGTATGACGAGTCTTTCTACCTTTCTCGAAATCGTGTGCGTGTGTGTGTGTGTTTGTATTTTGAAACGGGGGGCTTGAATGACAAGCTTATTCTTGGTTTGAATGTCAAACGTTGATTAGGTGACTTTGTTTGAAAAGACGAGCGTTTGAATGACAAACGTCGGTTTTGAGACGGAAATGAGCGTTTGCGTGGCAAACGTCGGTATTGAGTTTGAAAAGGAGTTCGAAGGTCGAACTCCGGTTTTTGAACCGGGCGAGTCATTGTTAACGATTTTTACGGAAAAAAGCATATTAAATGATTTTGAATGTCAAAAATTCGGCTTTTAGTTTGAAGATGAGCGTTCGGATACCAAACGTCATTTCGCGCATTTTGAAAGAGAGTTCGAAGGACGAACTACGGTTTTGAATCGGGCATTACATTGTTAACGATTTTTACGGGAAAAAGCGTATTAAATGATTTGCAATCAACGAATCGGGTTGCGACTCGGACTTTGAAAGGTAAATACTATCACGATCCAAACGGGTCAGACTTTGTAAATGACAGTCTTTAAATGCGGTATCAACGAAATCAAACGATCCGGAATCGTAAATGACGATCGACGAGCCAAAACAGCTCGGAATTGTAAATGACGATCGACGAGCCAAAACGACTCAAAATGGTAAATGACGATCGACGAGCCAAAACGGCTCGGAATGGTAAATGACAGAAAAGTAAATGACAATCGACGGATCGATCGATCCGGAATGGTAAATGACAGAAATTTAAACGGAACGGGGTCGGAACGCCGTTTTAACCCGTGATTACTTCTCTTACGGGAAGAGAAGAGGATCGAGGGGCTAAAACGTATCGGACCCCATTAGACGGAGGCGTCTACATTTCAACAACGTCATCTGAAACGGTTGTACCGACTGGCACGTAAACCGAGATGGAACGAGAGATTAGAGAGAGGGAGTTATACCTATGGCTAGGGTCGACTCCTTTGACTCGAGAGGTGTATACGGGATACGGAAAGTGGTGTGAAATGGTGTTTCAGAGTGGAGGGGGCGTATTTGATCGAAATACGAAGGTTTCACGCGAATCGAGACAAAACGGGAGCTCGGGAAGGGGTGAAACTGGTTTGGGCCGCGGGGTGAAGTGATTTTGGAGAGTAAAAATGTTGTTCTAAATGGCTTTGACAGCCCTTCTATTTATAGGTGAAAATTCAGCATGAGTCCGGCCGGACTTAGACTTAAATCCAGGGGGTTTTGTGAAACTTTGGAAATTTGAGGGACTTGCTGGAAATTTCTGAGAATCTGCAAAGGAGTCCGGCCGGACTTGGACTGCATACCAGGGGTATTTTAGTCTTTTGGCCTTGATTTCTGATTGAAAGGTGACTAGAGGGAGGTGGCATGCTTGCCACGTGTCCCATGACTCACCATTTGTGTGGGAGTTCGTTCCCGGGTCCCGGTTTTGTTCGTTTTTTAAAATAACAGTCCGGAAAATGTCTGAAACGCCCCCGAAAAGTGCGTTTTTCAAGGAAAGCTGTACTTTTACGTGCTATGATGTGTGTTAAGTATGCTTTGACGTCGGGATGCATGGGGCAGTCCCGAGACGTCTCGTTGGCATGGCAACGGGGAGCTTAACGGGTTCCGGTTAACCTGGAGCGGGTCAGTTAACAAATTTCGGTTAAGTTTCTAATGGATTTTGACGATCCGGATTTGGGTACTTACAGTTAGCCCCTCAGCAACGTCTCCTCGGAAGGAGGTGGGGTCGTTGAAAAAGATAAGGATCCAAATTGGGATGCCTTACTTTGAAAGACCTGGCGGTCAGCTGGCTGGACCCTTAGCAAAAGGATTCCTACGTATCCCGAGCGGGAATCAAGCCGATCGTAGTTCGTAGGTGCAAGGAGCCATGCGTGGGGACCTTGACCTGAGCGAGACTGTTGGGAGGCATCTGAACCTGAGAGGAGACCATCGCGTGGTACCTGGACCTGAATGGAGACTATTGTGAGGCGTCTGAACCTGGGACTTTTGAAACCTTCGAGGGCGTGTGGCACCTCAGACTGGAGTTGCTGGAACATACGAGGGCATGTGGCACCTCAAACCGGAGTTGCTGGATCATACGAGGGCGTGTGGCGCCTCAAACCGAAGTTGCTGGATGCGTATGAGGGCGTGTGGCGCTTCAAACCGGAGTTGCTGAACATACGAGGGCGTGTGGTGCCTCAAATCGGAGTTGCTGAAACATGCGAGGGCATGTGGCACCTCAAACCGAAGTTGCTGGACATACAAGGGCGTGTGACGCCTCAAACCGGAGTTGCTGAACATACGAGGGCGTGTGGCGCCTCAAACCGGAGTTGCTGAACATACGAGAGGGTGTGGTGCCTCAAACCGGAGTTGCGAGGATACATTTATCCTGGGACGAAGGCGTTCGTGCCTTGAGTGCTGGGCTTACGATGACGGCCAGGTTTATCCTGCTGGGGATAGGGTGGCAATGATGGGAATGGTTGTGTTAAACTGGCGTTATTAACAACTCGGAAGGATTGACGTTTCTTCTTTAGAATCCTGCTGGGGATGAGCATTCGGGCTTACCTTGATGGCCAAAGAGGGATTGTTGTGCGGGCTTACCTTGATGGCCGCTGAGGTGGGATGATCGGGCTTACGACTGGCGGCCGGGGAAGTGCACGATGGTGAAAACCACTAAAAATTTTAACGTTGGGAGACGGAAATGTGACTTGAATGTCCGGAGACAGGGTTGAGCGTTTGAATGTCAAACATCAACTGAGGATTGAATTTAACGTCTGGAGACGGGCGTTAGTGAAAACTAACTGGAAATTTAACGTCTGGAGACGGGATTGTAACTGGAATGTCCGGAGACATGATTGAGCGTTTGAATGTCAAACGTCAACTGAGGATTGAATTTACCGTCTGGAGACGGGATTGTAACTGGAATGTCCGGAGACATGATTGAGCGTTTGAATGTCAAACGTCAACTGAGGATTGAATTTACCGTCTGGAGACGGGCGTTAGTGAAAACTAACTGGGAATTTAAACGTCTGGAGACGAGCGTTAGTGAAAACTATCTGGGAATTTAACGTCTGGAGACGAGCATTAGTGAAAACTAACTAGGAATTTAACGTCTGGAGACGAGCGTTAGTGCTAACGTCACGAGCAGGAATTTAACGTCGGGAGACGAGCGTTAGTGAAAACTAACTGGGAATTTAACGTCTGGAGACGAGCGTTAGTGAAAACTAACTGGGAATTTAACGTCTGGAGACGAGCGTTAGTGAAAACTAACTGGGAATTTAACGTCTGGAGACGAGCGTTAGGGAAAACTATCTGGGAATTTATCCTCGGGGGATGGGGTGTTAGAAATGTCTAACTGGGGGGAAATTTTACACTTTTAGGGGCCAAAAGGGGCAAAATTAGAACTGTGAAAATCTGAGGGGCAAAAGTGGCAAGGAATCTTTCTGGTGCAGCAAGAGTCCGGCCGAACTTGGACTGAGTTTGACCAGGTTGTTATGAGCGCCGAGGCAGAAGAAAAAGTGGCCATTTTCTTTCATTGTTTTCGACGAGAGAGGAGAGAAAGGAGAGAAAATTTTCACCCCAAATTGTGAGGTTTGCTCAAATTTGTGAAGGAAAATTGCTATGGAAGGTGATTGGGAACCAATGGCTCGTCATGGAAGGACCGATGACGAAAAAATGCGGTTAGTTCGGACCATTCGAACCAACATTCATCCATTGAATCCGGCGGAGTTCTACCCGGCTAGGGATAAACACAACTCCAAAGGACGGATCGAGAGACAAGTAAGCTTCCCTCAAATTCCATTAATTTTAAGAATGTGTATTCTTTAAATGTTAGAAATTTGACTAGAAATGAGTTAGGGATTTTGGTGCCCGGATTGGGGCTTTTGACTTTGCTATGAACCTTTGTCGAAATTGACTAGGATGTATTTCAATTGACACTATGGGTCGATGACATAAAAATTTTGGTTGCAAAATTCCATGTCTAGATGCGTTTTCCAAAATTAAAGTAGCTTTAATTCGGGACGGAGTAAATTTTTGAAATGTTCGAAAGAATTTGAAAGTTCCGGATTCGACAGAGTTTTCGAAGGGTTTTGAAAGTTTCGGATTCGACGGAGTTTTCGAAATGCTTTG
The DNA here is from genome assembly GCA_022495995.1 of Adenophora triphylla var. japonica. NCBI lineage: Eukaryota > Viridiplantae > Streptophyta > Magnoliopsida > Asterales > Campanulaceae > Adenophora > Adenophora triphylla. The sequence continues at coordinate 242,658 of JAFEMH010003661.1, forward strand.
AATGTTCCGAATTCGACGGAGTTTTCGAAGGGTTTTGAAAGTTCCGGATTCGACGGAGTTTTCGAAATGCTTTGAAAGTTCCGGATTCGACGGAGTTTTCGAAGTGCTTTGAAAGTTCCGGATTCGACGGAGTTTTCGAAGGGTTTTGAATGTTCCGGATTCAACGGAGTTTTCAAAATGATGGAAATATATTTTAGGACATGAATGAGATCCGTATCTGCATTGCATCCTTTTGACATGCGTTCGTGCATTCTGTTGACGTCGCCTCTGTGCTTAACGTATTTTGCTGTGTTCACCTACAGGGGCGAGGGACGGTTGATGTTCACAACCAGAAGAGTCGGGGAGCCTTTGAGGCAGTGCAAGCGCTGTGGGAGGTATTTCCGGACGATGTTCGAGAGGGAGAGAGGAGTCCACGGCAGCTGGTGCTTGACTCCGGATTGGCTGGATTCATCAGTGCGGTAGCTGCGATAGATGGGACGCAGAGGGCCAGGTCCATGTATATAGCTCTGAACGAGTACTGGTGGGATACAACCCACACTTTTCATTTCAGATGGGGGGAGGCAACGGTGACTCCCACTGATTTTGCTTCTATCACCGGGTTGCCGACCTATGGCAACGCGCTGGTGTGGGTGGATGGTTATACCCCGGGGCAGTTGTCTGAGCTGCTGGGTTTTGATATTACCGATGCCAGGGGCTTAGGCATTCGGTACAGGCCGATGGAGGTACATCTGCAGACGGGTATTGCAGATTATTTGGCTGGGTCTTTGAGGATGACCATGGAGCGCCTGGCTCGAGGGTTCATTTGGTTCGCGTTGTCAGCAACTTTTTTCTCGAATTCTGACACATCCTGTCACTTCCCTTTGCTCGGGTCGCTGACAGACTTGGATGCCGTGAGGGGGTATGCATGGGGGGAGGCTGAACTGGCCGAGCTCTACCATTCCCTGGACAGGTTCTCGCGGGGAAAGGAGAACTCCCTGAGCTGTTTCTCGCATGCGCTGGATGTAAGTTTACGTCTTTTTCTCTTCCTTGTCTTATTTATGTACTCGTATGTATCTGCTCTGTAGCTGACATAACTTTCCATTCGCTTGATAGGTCTGGTGCTATGAGGTGTTCAGTCCGCAGCAGTGGGACATTAGGGAGGCGTATCGACCCCTGTTCCCTGCCATGCTGGTTTGGCAGAAGAGGGCAAAGAAGGCGGTGTCGTCGAGGGTGGGTACTCGGCTGACGTACGAGGAGGTGTCCCAGGCCCTGAGCCGTGAGTTCTTCGATAGGATCCAGCTGACCTGGTGGAGTCGGTTCCACGCTGTCGCGGTTCAGGTTGCTAGTGAGGTTACGCGGCGGCGGAAGCTCCTGGTGGGACTTCACTGCGATGCTACGTATCTGGGGGAGAGGGTGACCCGTCAGCATGGCCCGGGGTCACTTCTGATGGTGTCGGTGGATCGGCCTCTGTACATGCAGTATCCTCTGTCGATGTCGATGGAGGAGTTGGAGCGGTATAGACAGGGTGTGTTCTATACCATGTCATAGCGGGAGCCGACTACGATACTTTCTTGAGGATGAGGCTGAGGAGCCCACAGGTTCAGCACAGGGAGGGCGAGGGCCCTGGATATCCCCGAGACCTCCCGCTCCCACGCGCTAGGCTGACATACGAGGGGCTGTACGGTTCGCACAGGTGACTGGTGATCCCGCTTCCGGATGAGCCGAGACCTCGGTATAGGGTGGACCCCAACACTTCGGTGAGCACTTTTTTGGTTTTCTGCATTTGACAGTAGCATTCTGCAAATGTTGAATCTGTACTTTCTGCTCATCTTTTGATGATTTTCTTGGTTCGCAGGTGTCTGGCCGTACGTACAACGAGGCTATGAGACTGGTGGACGGGTGGGCCGCCTACGCTAGGAGGCTCGTGGCGTTCATGAGGTGCAGTTCCCGGAGGAGCGTGGACGTTCGTGACCCGAGGCCGTCTAGGCCGAGAGGTTCGCCTGCTCCCACGGCTGGTGGGGAGGACTTTGCACAGGGATTTGGCCAGTTCGCGGGCGGAACGGCTGGGTTTGGAGCTCATCCCCCTTCGCACTCGGGGCATGAGAGGGGAGAGTCCTCGAGTTCGCAAACGCCGAGGAGGCCTTTTGCATATTCTCGCCTGGAGGAATTCGGGGATTATCTGTTCTCGACGGATCCGCCAGCTGCGGAGCAGTGCATCGAGTGCTCGGATGACGAGTAGGACTCGGAGTAGTCCTCCTTTTACTGCTTTTTTATACAAAATGTATGTATTGTCTGGAATAATTTGACTTGAACTGTATTTGAAAAGGCGCCCGTGGGGCGGAACCTGTACTTCGCACATCTATTCTCTGATCACCTTCTTTTTATTTTCGGCAAATAAGCAAGTAGGTTAATCAAAAATAAATAATATGAAACATGCATGAAAAATTGAACGGGTTAAAATTTATGCCTATATGCACTGATTATTAATTAATTGCACTGTTGCACGAGCCCGGGGCGGAAGAGGTGCTGGCATTCGTTCATTGAAACCAGGGGCAGCATGCAAATTCATAAAGAATGAACTGGGCCTTGTTTGGAATTGCTTCCAATTTAGGAGCAGCTGGCTGCAGAGTTGACCATGTCAACTGCAGAGGGAATCCGGCCGGACTGAGAATGAAATTCCAGAGTCTTTTAAATTGCAGTTTCAGCTTTGCAATTCGTAAGAAACTGCGCATTTCTTTGATCAATTGGCTCAATTTCTTTCAAATTCCTAAGGCTTCTTTCACTTTCTGTCATGGCTCCCTTTCCTAAGCTATCATCTCGGATGCAAGAGCGATACTTGGAGAATTTCCAGTCGTGGGTATGGAACCACACGAGGCAAAACAAGGGGTTTTTCGAAGGCTGTTACGGAATGAAATCTGTTTGGGCTTTGAAGGAGCACATGCCAGATTGGGATCTTTTGAGAGCAGCGGCTCGCTTTTGGGACATACGAAGGAATGTGTACAACTTTTCGTACAACGAAATCACTCCTACGTTCGAAGATTTCCGGGCCATTATGGGAGGACCTGAGACGGAACAGCTAGTTCTTCCGTATGCTGGTGGCATGGCCACTGTTGAGAAGCTAGTGTCTTTACTTGGTATCTCGGCTGGAGAAGCATACGGGATGCTGATACCGAATACTGATTATGTTGACATTTCGGGACTGCCCGATAGATTTGCCGGAGCTGAAGGGAGCATTTTTGCGTGGGACGCGTTTGCTCTGTGCGCGATCGCTACTCTGTTCACGTTCACGTCCCTGGGTGTGTGCCATCACGGTGTCTTGGACTGGTGACGGTGCCGAACAGGGGAGACATCGTGCCTTTGGTCTTGGGCGAGACGTTCACAGGCATAGGTCGGATGGTGACCGTAGCCGATACATGTGGGGAGGGAGTCCCGCTATGCTTACCATGTGGTTGAGGGAGAGGCTGCAGATGATGCAGGTGCCAATGTCTTGTGACGCTTGGTCCTTTTCTCGACGTCCTCTGGTGATAGGGCGGCGATCGTGTAGCTGGAGCTCTGGATGGCCGGACTTTGCACTCATCACTATGCGATGGTGGGTTCCCCCTTTGGAAGTTCTGAGACTTGTCGGACCACTCGGGAGGGTCTATTGATTGTCGGAGTGTCGGGGCTGTCTCGAGACGTCTTTATACATTCCATCGTTGGTTACTGCTGACGATGCGAGTGGAGCGAGGTGCCATTGACGGGCTTGAGTCATGCCGCTACCTTCGAGGTGGGATCTCTGGCGATGGAAGATCCTTCGACGCTATTGTTGCTCAGCACGGTGGTGGCAATACACGTCCTTTCTGCCCGGGGTTCTCTTTCACCGGAGAGGGGGCACTGTTACATCTATGCGGTATACGGGCGGTAAGAAGAGTGTATAGGGGAGACACGAGATGGCTATCTTGTGGAGACGGAGTGGTGTTGGGTCGTGACCACCTTGACGGCTCGACCTTGAGGAGGAGCAAAGCGGGGGCTAACCGGGAATCGCATCGGGAACGACATGTGGCGACTATGAGGCCACTGCGATCGGGAGGCCAATCAAAGCATGGTCATGATGGCTAGAAGTGAAGCGGCTCAAGACGAGCTAGGGAAAGGGCTGCGTTGAATGCTACGGGCTTGACGGAGGCATCGGGAAGGGTCCACCCCCAGAGCCGAGGTAGAAGGACTACCAGGAATATTCCCTGTGAAGGTGAAGAACACTCGCCGGGGAAAGGGAAGGAAGAAGGATGAAGGACCAAGTTCGGGAAACTAGGTTGACCTTGCTTTGTCAGTATCCACCCTTTGTCATTGCGAGACACATTAAGCGATTAATGTTTTATTGTAGTTTTGCTAGCGTGTAGCGAGTCAAGAGTCGACCGTGCTTGAACTCATCAAAGATTGTTTTAACCGTAATGAATTTGTAGGTTAATTGAAAAGAGTTTTTCAAACACAAGCAATTGATGCTTATTATTTTTTGAGACCCGAACCAATGATAGGTGCCTACGTTCCCCTTTTACAATTGGACTAAGGGGCTCGAGGTCACCGTAGTTCGACACTTTTAGAGTGAATTTAGAGAAAAACAAAGACAAAAGAAGTGCGACCCTATTTTTTACCTGGATCATTAGCGGGAATGTATCTAGTTGGGTATTACTCTTTTAGCACTTTAATTTTACTGAAGGGACGGTGTATGGGAAAGGAGAGTTGACTCGTGCTCTTCCTCAAACGAAGTATCTGCGGAGCTTGCTTCCGTTCACGGGGTTAACGAAAAGGTTCCCGTCCAAATCTGCTTAACTTCATGGCTCCCTCGGAGAAGATTCTTTGTACCACGAACGGTCCTATCCAGGTAGGCTCCCACTTTCCGAGGGGATTGGTACGCGTAGGAGGCTTTTCCTTTAGCACCAAGTCGCCTTCTCGATGTCTCGGATCTTGACTTTCTTATCAAATGCTCGGGCCATTACGCTTTGGTAGGCTCGAGTGTGTTCCATGGCTTTCAATGTCTGCGCTCGTCGAGTAGAGCAAGTTCGTCGTGACGGCTCTGTAGCCATTCGACTTCATTGATCCCGTTTTCCAAGAGGACTCGGAGGATGGAATTTCCTATTCCACGGGTAACATTGCTTCCATTCCGTAGGTAAGTGCGAACGGAGTCTCCCACTGTGGCGGTTCGGCGATGTTTGTATCCCCGAGAGGGCTAGATGTAGCTTTTCGGGCCGAGTCCCGACCTGCGAGTGGTCATTCTTTCGATTATCATGGCGAGAGTCTTGTTTCTTTGCCTCTCTTGCACCATTGGTTTGTGGTGTAAGGAGAAGACTTGTGACGATGTGACTACGGGTCGAGTCGGCGATTGGTCACAATCTCCCTTCAAAGTGGGTCCCATTGTCGGATATGATCTCGTTGGGCACTCCGTATCGGCACATGATGTTCTCTTTGATGAACTCGGCCACCTTCTTAGAATTCGAGTACCTTGTACGATCGGCTTCTACCCGTTTGGTGAAGTAGTCGGCTGCGACTAGAATGAACTCGTGACCGTTGCTCCACGAAGTGATTTCTTGCCGATGACGTCGATTCCCATGTGGCGAAAGGCCATGGCGTAGTCATGCAATAGAGTTCATGAGGAGGGATGTGATTGAGGTTGGAGAACCGTTGACATTTGTCGCGGCTTCGGACGAAGCTGGATGCGATCTGTTTCCATTGATATCGATAGTATCTCATACGGAGAATGATGCGTGTCAATGCTCGGGCGTTCATGTGCGGACCGCGAGGTTCCGTTGTGAACTTCGTTCATCGGCTCGCCGGCTTTTTCTTTGTTTACACACACCGAAGGAGTGGCCCTTGGTGGCACTTCTTGTACAACATACCCCCGAGAATGACGAAATGGGATGCCGGGCGTTTTAATGCCATCATGTTTTTGGCTTTGATCCCTTCTTTGTATTTTCCATCTTCATTTTGTGAAGGAAGCTTCTCCGTTTTGGAGGTATTTGGTATACTTGATTGTACCGGGGTTCGTCGATCGTTTCTTTTTATTTTGATCTCACATCAATAGGCGGGTGTTTCCCGTCTGCCTATTACGAGGGTATTTTTGCTTTCCCATCGGGAATTTCGACAAGAGAGGCGAGGTTGCCGGGCGTACGCGGCGGTTCCTGTCTCTTGGCAAATAGTGAAAAGAGATGTCCTTGAGCTGAGCAATGAGCTCCTCCATGTACGCGTGGTACTTACGGAGGCGAGAATCTACCGTCTTCCATTTGTTGGATACTTGATTGATGATCAATCTTTGAGTCTCAGTATACATCCGGTTCAAATGTTGCGCTCGAGGCGGCTTCAAGACTGTGCACGAGCTTCGTGATTCTGCTGCATTGTTGGTTGTTTCAAAATTCTTGATGGCTATGGGAGTATGCTGCGTCCTTGGGATCGACAAGGAGCATTCCAATACCATTCCCCTTCTTGTTGGCTGCCCCATCGAAGAAGAGTTGCCGGCGGTTTCTTAGCCTGTCGAGTGAAAAGATTCCGTCGTCCGAAAATTGCGGATCGGGACCCTTGGAGTTCCCTTTGCTTGGGAAGTCGGCGGTGATCTCGCCATTACTGCCGCCCTTTGTTGATTTTCTAACCATGTACTTGATGTCGAACTCGGCGGGAAGAATGACCACTTGGCTAGTCGCATTATGACAGGGATGGCTTGTCAAAGAGATATCTGAGGCCGGGGTCCATTTTGAAGACCAGGAGCACCGAATGTGGCCCCCATGTAGTGCTTGAGTTTCCCGACTACCCATACCAAGGCGGTACAAGTTTTCTCTAATGTTGAGTAGCCGAGTTCACTTCCTTGAAGCTTTAGGCTTACGAAGTAGATTGCATGCTCAACCTTGGAATCTTTACATTCTTGTGCCGGCATTGCTCCAATTGACGTGTACATTACTGCATCGAGATATAGGAAGTAGTGGCATTGTCTTCGTGTGGCGGGCACCCACTGGGAGATTCACCAAGTAGGTCTTGATTTTTTTGAAAATTTGTTTGGCACTCGGAGTCCCAGTTGATGTCGGCATTCTTCTTCATCAGTTTGAACATGGGCTCGCGAGAGAGATGTCAAGCCCGGTTGATGAAAGCGGCGATGATGTGCGAAGTCTTCCCATAAAACTTTTCACTTGCCGAGTACGAGGCGGCTTCATGTCGATGATGGCCTTGATTTTTCTTGGGATCGGCTTCGATACCTCTTTACGTAACCATGTACCCCGAGTACCTTGCCGCGCTTGACGCCGAAGGTGCACTTCGCGAGTTCGGTCTCATGGAGTGCTTTTAAGTGATGCATTTGAAGAACTTTCTCGAGATCTATCATGTCTTTGCATGTACGATCCTCACTGGAGTGGATGATCATGTCGTCGACATATACTTCGATTTCCTTGTGAATCATGTCATGGAAGAGAGGCATTGCGGCCCGTAAGTAGCCCCAGCGTTCTTTAGACCGAACGGCATGACCGTGTAGCAATATGTCCCCCACGGAGTGGTGAAAGCAGTCTTGGCTTGATCCTCCTCGGACATCTTGATTTGGTTGTATCCAGCGAACCCGTCCACAAAGGATTTTACTTCAAAATTTGTCGTAGTGTCGACTAGCATGTCGATGTTAGGCAGTGAGAAATCATCTTTAGGGTTGGCCTTGTTGAGATCCCGGAAATCCACACAGCATCTGACCTTTCCATTGGCCTTGGAGACCGTCACGATGTTGGAGAGCCAAGTAGGGTACTCAATCACTCTGATGAAACCAACTCGGAGCATTTTCTCAATCTCTTCTTTAACTTGCAAGGACCACTCTGGCTTGATCTTGCGCGGCTTACATTTGACGGGCTTGGATTCGGGATCCGGGGAATTCTGTGCTCCACGATCGAGGGATCGAGTCTGGCATGTCTGGTATGACCGAGCGAACACGTCAATATACTCCGGAGGAGGTTTATCGGGGCTTCTTTTACGCATCGGCGAAAAGCGCCACTTGTGTCTCTTTAGGCTCTTGCCCGACCCCGGAGTTCACTTTGGTCATAACCTCTTCGGCGGCTTGGGCCCGGTTGTCCTCTTGGTCAACTACACGCATGAGAACTTCTTTAATGTATTATTCATTTAATGTGTCGGCTTCTTTATCAATTGAGTTATTAACGTCTTTTAAGTTGTTTGTTAACTTATACGGTTGTTAAAGTGGCAATGAGAGGATACTTCGAAAGGTCATACTTTTCATTGAACGAGAAAGGAAATACATTTGGCTACATTATCATAGTCTTAGGCATAAGTCCGTTGGATGACTCGGAAGGACCGGACTTTTACAAGGGCCCGGCTCGGAGGGTTTGAGACCGGGTTTAGGGAGATGTGGGTGCGAGCCCGGCTTGTCTTCCATTCTACATGCAGCTTGCCCTTGAGTCGATGAAAGTTACCCGAGTTCTTGATGGCATTCTTGGATGCTTGATGAGGGTTACGGGATCAGAGGCATTGGCCTGCTGTCCCGATCATGGCAATCATGCTATTTTCGGAGCCCGGAGTCAATTAGGTTCGGCACCTCCATGACTTCTTCAAAAAGACTCTTTTGGAGAGGCCTGGTCCACTTGAGAGCGTCTTCTATGAATTACGGTTCCTTACGCTTTGGAGTTACTTGTCTAGAATGTGGCCTCGGCGGCTGATCCGAACAATCGCTTCCCATGGAGAGTACCTTGAGTAGCTCCTCCAAATGCAGGATTCCCTTGAATGTGTACTCATGTTTGAAGCTTGTGGTGGCAGCTGGTCCAGGTAGAGAGCCGTGATGTCGAGGAACGCTCCCCTTATCGGATTGGCCTTGAGTCCTCTTAAACGCTTGAGGTCTCGTGCTAGCTTTTCCATCCTTTCGTAGTCTATGTGTTGACTATCCCCTTCTTTCTCATCTTCATCGGGTTCAGCTATCGGTGCCCTCGCCCGGCGCCGTTCCTTTGCCGGTCCCCTCGCCCCGTCGGTTTTGGTTCCACGCTGGTTGGTCCCCTCGGTTACGCGCCGGTTCCCTTGGTGAAGTAATGAGCGAGTCGAAAGCTGTAAGGTCGGAGGTTGGGTGTGCCGTCGGAGGTTCCCCTTTTACGGGCTGCTTTGCCTTGGTGCGAGCGAGCCTTTTGTCTTCCCTGGGATGTCGGCGGTGTTGGCACATAGCCGAGCCCCACCTGGACCGTGAGTGTGGTCCTTGACTTGATGACTTGGTGTTGGCCTTGCTAGCCTTTTGCACGAGCTCCCGGTCTTGGGATGAAGTTCATGAGTTTCATCATCTTCATGGCGGGAGAATCTTGTCATGAGATAGTGGAAGCGTCCACGTTGCATATTTGGATCCGATTGGAGGTCTCGGAGTGAATCCAGATTAAATGCCAAGTATCTGTGCATTATGCTTGATTTCTAACAACTGGAGATGTCGTTAGTCTTTGGTCCCCTTCGGTGGTGACGCTTGTCGCCGCTAGGCTGTGGTGTAGCTACGTTACCTTCTGCATGAACTTCGAAGCTGGCACCGATGACAGAGGTGGATGCCACGCCCATTGATTTGATCTGCGGCTTCGGGGACGCCCCGGGGATGTTGCCGCTGTGAAAGTGATTGGCCAGATGTCCCGACACTTAGGAGTTCGGTGGGGATCACCCGCTTGCCGAGCCGGATATTAAGAGTAGCAACCCCGAGAACCGTAGAGTCATGAGGCCTTGGACGGTGTGGGCCAAGGCTTCGGATCATGGAAAGCTTGATGTCAGCGGAGTCCATCATCGTGGCAGTGGGCAAGACATATATTCCCGGAACCTCAGTCTACCCAGCCGAGGCGGGCGGCAGCTCATCCCAGCGGGTTTGTGATGTAGAGTGGCTCATTGTGATCAGCCCCAAATTTTGGAAGAGTCCAAATGTTGTGAAGGTGATAATGTTGCTAGTAGTGGATGTTAGATCTACGAATGACCTCATGCGGGGTTGCGTCACGGGGACCATGGTCACGGGCCGAGACTTTCCTCTAACTTGAGCTTGTGAGGATAAGAGGATGTGGCCGAGGACCAAAGGGAAATGTTAGCTGGGTGACTTAGGCTAGTGAGGATCAGATCCCTCTTTTGGGAACTTACGTCTTCGGGGCGGCAGGGTTGCGGTCCCAGCTCCATCGGCTTTTTAGTAGCCTTGCGTGGTAAGTGCATGGGTGGCCGATCGGGTTAGAAACAGCACGACATCAGGCTTAGTTCCTTACGAACAGGGCGCTCGGGGATTGAGCCATAGTTAGAGGAGGATTCCTCGTCGCGTAGGAGCCACATGTCTTCCCTCAATTCATTATTTGTAGACGTGTTCACGGGAGCTTAGGCGGCTTTAGCAGTTACGTCCTGAGATGCGGCTTGGGTGCCTCCGCGGGGAGGTAGTTTACGGTTTGTACGCGTATTCGAGAACGTGTGCTCTGCGGTGGTTACTGGGCGGGCATGCGTTTTGACCCTCAGGGGAGTTTGGAGAGTTCTTGGCTCGGGCGAACGGTCCTCCTTGATCTCTTGACGGTATACAGTCTCCTTTCCTTCTTG